>VYXH01011573.1:276014-314501 GCA_013397275.1 Burhinus bistriatus | reverse complement strand
TTTTTTTTTTTTTTTTTTTCCTCTGGGATGCCGTTTGTCCCTCTGGCCCCTTCAGGACCTCCCTGCTTCTGTCACAAGGCCTGCCAGGTTTTGCCTTGTGCCCCACAGCCATCTTTTATCTTTGTAGCTCCTTTTGGGTCCCTCTTGTTCCCTCAGAACCCCTCCTGAGGTGTTTTTTGTGCCTTGGAGCAGTTTTCATCCCCTGTGCTCTCCAGGATGACTCCATTCAGTCCCTTGCCTGGTGAGGACATCAGTGTCTCAGAATCATAGGTGGGAGGGGACATTAAGGATCATCCAGTTCTACCCCCCTGCCATGGGCAGGGACACCTCCCACTAGACCAGATTGCTCAAAGCCCTGTCCTACATGTACTCTGCTCGATCCCATCCTGAGCTCCTCGTTTTACCAAGCAAGGGAAGATGAGGGCCACCAACAGCTTTCAGTCCTGGCCACTTCTGTGCGGGAAGCCCTTGGTGGTGAGTCTCCATTGTGGACCTGGGCACTGGCATGGGGCTCCCTGCGGGTGAGGTGGTACAGCAAGCGCAGAGCCCCACAAGCACCCTCACCCCAGCACAGCCCGTTCCAGGGTGCTCAAGAGGCCCTGCTGACCTCCAGACTTTCTTGGGACCTTCACCAGCATTTGGAAGGACCTGGGCAGTCTCTTTCTGCCCTTCAGAGAGTGCCAGGGCCTTCACCGGGCTTTGCCTGGGCCCGGGCAGTGCATGCTGTCCTTAAAGGATGTTTTCGAGTTCATCTCATGTAGTGAAGTTCCATCTTGCTCCAGCTGATGGCATGATTGGGAGCGTGTAGAGCAGAGATTTTTTTTTCCCCAGGAATATAGATGGCGCGTTGGACATGTTCCCAGTTCTCCTGCTCCAATATTTGATACTGTACAGCGTGGGTCTCAGCCTCACACCACGCTGGTATTCCCACCAATAATGAGTTCAGAGAAGAGCCTGTTTCTTATAAAATGAGAAAATAAACACAAGCCAGGCCAAGTCACTAGGTCAGAGATGAGACGAGTTATCTGCAGGACAAGCAACCAGCAGTTTGAGGCTGTAAGGGACTTCCAGCCATAGGAACGGGCTCCCACCAGCAGGAGTTAATGGTATGTCAGTCCACAGGAGAGCTTCCTTCCATAGCACATGTGGGTTTGAGGCAATAATCCCTCTAGGGTTTCAGCTCCTTCTGTGTCTGACTTACAGCTGTGTAACCTTCCAAACACACAGCAAAGGCATTTTTCTCTGGGAAAGTGTCAGCTCCCTTTGGCCTCACGCTGACAATCAGCCATTGTGTGTCCATGCAGTGATCCAAAGCGCACTAAAAGAGACTCCAAACTGGCTGGGCTGAGCACCGGGGCTTTCCTGGTGCAGTTGTGTAAGCCAAACAGCCTTTGAGTTAATACCGTGGTGTATGGAGTGAAATGGGGTCTCTGGGATGGGAAGTCTGTGCAGTTTAGAGCACCTAATGGCTCAGTAACGTGTAGGTTAGGGGTGTATGTTTACAAGGTCTTGCAATGACAAAAATTGGTCATACATATGGGGACAAAAGTCCACCTCCTGACTTTCTTTGCATTGTGTGGATTCTGCTGTTTGAGGAACAAAAAAATATTTCTGTTACTTATTTCCTGGCTCTGTCACTTGCATCAGTGTATGACCTTAGGAAGGACATCAGCTTTGCTGCAAAATTTCCATATCTTTAGGATGACAATAACAACTGATAGCTCACCGGATGCTGGAGTGGAACTAGTTAATATTCAAAAAGATCTTTAAGCTTTTTATTGATGCAGATCTTAATAAAGCCATTTCTTGCAACACAAGGTTTGCATTCTAAAATCAGTTTGAAATGGCATAAATTCCACA
This sequence comes from Burhinus bistriatus, assembly GCA_013397275.1. Taxonomy (NCBI): domain Eukaryota; kingdom Metazoa; phylum Chordata; class Aves; order Charadriiformes; family Burhinidae; genus Burhinus; species Burhinus bistriatus. The sequence continues at coordinate 312,641 of VYXH01011573.1, read as the reverse complement.
TTCTTTCTAAAATGTGACGGCAAATTCATGAGAGCTTTTACAGGATGGTTCCTGTCATCTGAACATCATGTGTAGTTTTTGTTTGTTTTCATACCTTCTTAATAAGAAATCTTTGAATTTGGATTCTGATTAAAAAATGTCCTTGGTAGGGCAGTTTTTTATTGTTGCCTGGCAGCTCTCATAACTTTCACAGATGTTTCTCCATCATTTACATTCAGATTCTATTTCTGCAGTTTTCTCTGAAACCAAAATACACTACTTTATTAATTTCTTTATGGAAGCTGAGTTTTTGGAATACAAGGCAGTGACCTGAGGCAGTTGGTGTGTGCTCGGTTATCCTATCTCCATAGCTGGAATGGTAGCTCTCTGGGAACATGAGAACATACGAAGCTACAAGACCAGCCCTCTTAGTCAATGAAATTGTAGACCAGTGTTTCACCAGATCCTTTTCCAACAGGTAGAGATTAGCCCCAAGCATGTTGTGGAAGGGACCCGTGTGAAGGGAATCACTAGGGTGTGACAGTGCCCATGCTTTTTTGCTGCTATGTCACAACGTGATTTAACTGGCTTTTTGTATGCCAGCAACACGGCTGGTGGCAGACAGGGAGTGCGTAACTAAAGCTGTGATTTGGTAAGAAAGGAGCCTGCATACCCTGACTTTCCTGGGTGGAGAGCTTCGCAGTCCTCACACAGATGCTTTCCAGCTTGGGTTTTTCTTTCTCTTTGGCCTCAGGAGAAGGGGCCCGCTGGGGACCTACTGCTTTACAAATCTTGTCTCTATCTTCTTGCACCTTCACAAGGCTCCCGTGTTTAGTCTGGGGCTTGCTGTAACTTAGCAGCATTAGGGAAATTAACAATTACAGTAACCTACAAGAATGCCTGACTGAAACCCCCTCTGTGCCAGGCAGAGGGGCTCCACCGGGGAGGTGAGTGGATTCATGATGTTGTACCCTCCCTCTTTTGCTTTTACAGCACTTTGAAGTGTAATAAAAGCTGCTGATTCCTGTTTAATGGATAACATTGGTTACTAACAAGCTCACCTCCCTCTTAAAAAGCCAGCGTCGGTCTCGGGAGATGTAATTTAGGAAGCACATGTAAGGCAAGGGTGTCCTGCAAAGGCCTCTGGCGTGGAAGCCACACCATGCAGTGCTCCAGGCTGGTCAGCTGCCAGAGCTCAGAATATTTTTATCCACCAGCCAAGCTGCCAGAGGCTATCCTCAAGTTCTGCGCCACGTGAGTGTTGTGGAGAGCAGACTCGTGTCTACAACAGGCATTAATTCTTCCTGAGTGGGGCAGGGACTCCCTGACGGCAGCAGCAGGCACTGGTGGTGGAACAGACTGGACATCGCAAACAGAAAGGCTCCAGCTCAAGCCTTGTGCTACAAATCTCTTCTGATGCCAGCTCTGGTGCAATGTCAACTTACCCTGTTCAGTCTGGTCCACTGGATCTGCAGTCTCCTTCCTCTGTGGGTCCTCCATCCTCTTGCCTCAGGTGGCTTTCTCAAGGCATTGGTACTGAGCTGAGGGACCAGTGGATTCTGCCTTAGTTCCCATTTGTCCTTTGCCATGGGGCTGAGTTACCACCTGCTTTTTCTCCAAGGTTTTGCTAGAGGGTGATACAGTGCTCCAGAGCTCAGAGACTTTGATGCCTTGTTGTCAAACTTCCAGCAGAGGAAAGGATGTGTTCCACTAGAGCAAAGCAAAAAAGACTCTAGTAAAATACAGAGGGGAAAGGGCTCTTCCGGAATGTGTGGCAATGTTTGGATGTGGAAAGGTCTGATATAGTAAAATCTGTTTTCTCAACAATGACATCTGGTTTCAGTGATATTTCCCATAAGGCACCATCATCCTTCTCAAAGTGGTGAGTGATGTTGGAGGATACATGCATTGTTATATTTAGTAATATGGAGAAGAATTAAGTGTTAATATGGTCATACCACTAGTATAACAACGTGTATATGGGCAGATCAGCAAAGATCACCAGTGTACCTCGGCATGTGCTTATAGTCACTGTCCATAGCTGCTTGTGCTCTGGGTCATCTCCAGTATTGGGTGCCCACAGCCCCCTCCCTGAACACCACATACATTTCAAACCTGGCACATCCACTCTGCAGTAAGGCAAAGGAATCCATCCATCTGTGGCCTGCCGTTTGCACGAGGGACAAGTCTGTGTCAGAACACCACAAAACATGACATCCATAGCCATGAATGCTGTTGTGATGTGAGTGACATGGAGCTAGAGGGGATCTTGGGTGTCCAGAGACAATCAGGAGACATGAAAGCAGACAGCTTCACCCTGTTCAATATGGTCTTCTTTAAACTATGTTTTTACTTCAGACTTGGGCTGCCAATAACTCATTCAAACAATGATCTAATGCCTATGTGAATGTTTGTAAAACCTCACTGCACTGGCAGGTTGAGCGCTTGCCAAAAAGCAATCATATGTAATTAGGGAGAAGGAATTTGAATATACTGGCCTTTCAGTGCAGCATATTTTCCAGTTGTGTTTGTACCATTTTAACTATCTCATTAACTTGTGTTGTGCTCTGTGTTGGGGTACATGTGACTTGCTCCTGTCTTCAAAGGAATCTTCTCTGTAGACAGCATGGCCAAAAACCTGTCTAAAAACCGCCTGGGATGTGGATATGAGATACCTGTGTTGGGCTGTTCCTGCCGTTGTGCCCAACAGCATCACTGGCTTGACTTTTGAGAGAAGTAAGTAAGGATATAAGGAACTTCTTATATACTTCCCTGGGGCTACCACGGTTCTTGGAGGGAATAGTCAGAGACTACATTGGGATCAATTAATGGCCATACCCTTTCTGGGAAGAACTTTGTTCATATCTGAAAGCAAGATGGAGTAAAAGCTTTTCAGTCAAGCAGGATAATCAGTGTCACATACACGTGACAATTAGTAAACGGATCAACTAGTTTCCCTTGTGTTCAGCGCTGGCGCCTGGTTACCGCTGCTTTTCCTTGGTCAATGACAGAAGAAAGAAGAGAGAGCCTAGCACAGGCAGTGCCCCAAATGGTCCTTCAGGTTCTCAACTTTCTCCACCTTCCAGTGTTTCCTGCTGTGCAGAAGGTTCTGGAGGAGGCTTTCCAGGCACGTTGAGTCCTGAATGAGCATGGAGAGTGTCGTGGTTTGGGCTTTTTCGCTTCCGACCCTCCAATGGGGCAAATAACAAAGTTGGCTGGCCTTGGTTGTTATAGCAATAAGTATAAGCAAGAGCCTCTCTGCATCCCATTCCTTGGCATCAGCTATAAACATAGGTCTTATCACTCTGAGAGCAAACAGTTTTCTGCACAATATGCTGTTAATTTCAGCAGTTAGAAGAGGCCCTGCTAAAAAGTAAAGTTACTGAACAAAATTGGTCCTGTTTTACCTCAAACCAGGACAGGGAGCATCTAAAAGCTCGTAGCTTTTCGAGGGAACACGCTGTGACATTGTTGTGCTGTCCTTAGTGTCCGTTCCCTTATCCTGCTGTGCAGGAGTTCTTTTCCCAGGAGAAGGGGACCAGCTACACAGCTTGCCAAGGCCCCTGTAGGACTGCTGAATAGAACTGTTAAATGGTCACTGCTCACCTAACAAGAAGTTCCCAGCTCAAGGGGAAATTAGAGCCCGCCCAGGACAATAGGTCCCTGAGAAAAAGGAATGAGGTATCCTTTGCCCACGTGGGGTTAAAACTTCACGCTCTTACCTTGCACCTGAGGCCCCAAGGGACATTTCCAGGCAAGTTGGGAATTTTGTCATGGGAGGTTTGATGAGAAAACCATCCTTGAAATTCCTCCCACATCCTGAAAATTCCCTTCACTCCCTTGTCTAGTTGTGGAGAACTAGACCTGTTCTGCAGTTCCTGGGGTGGTGTACAGAGGTTCTGGAGACACCACCTCGGACACCAGCTTTCCTGTAACTGGACAGGCGCAGCAGGAATGCCTCAGATAAGCTGCCTCAAAAGCAAGGGGAAGCTGAGCAGCCAGCGTAAGCACAACCTGCCAGGCAAATACATGTAGACCCAATACACACAGAAACCTCCTGCCCTGACGGCCCAGGCTATGCATAACCTCTCCATGTATTTAGCCATTAAGGAGGAAGGGTGTGCTCTTCATTTATCTGTTGGGTCCCGCTGCCTGTGATCAGTTCTCGCCAGTAGTTCTATGCGCAAACTCCAAAACACCTGAATGGTTTGGGCAAAAGCATGGTTGATAGCTCAGCAGGTCAGGGACACACACAGGTCAAGTCCTGTGAGACCAGGACCTGTTACTTATGGGAGGCAATTTTTTTCCGCTGGAGTTTGAAAGCCTAACTTCCGGCCAACAGTCATCACATAAACTTGTGCTGAAGAACCTGACCTAGTTTGAATAATTAGAGGTAATTGTCAGCTCTTTCCAAATGACAGGACCCTTAATCACCAGCAGATGCTTAGCCAGCCTCACAAAAAAGGCTGGAAACCCATAATGGGATGGGGAGTATTGTTGTCCCAGAGGCACCAAGTTTCAGGAATGGGCAGGAATCTTCCTTAGGGTTTTTTCCAATACATGGTCAGAGGCTTGAACTGCGGCACTGGTTCAAGCTCATGGACTGGGCATCTCTCCAGAAAATCTGTAAATACACCATAAGCACATAGATGGCTGACACTGAAGTATTGGGAAACAATTCAAGATGGAGCAACTTTGAAATGGGGACCTGAAAGTTTGAGTTGCTCCATGGACTCCCGTTCCAGATCCTTGAATCTAGACTCATATCCCTAAGCTAGTCTGGGGTTTCCTAAAGCTTTTGGAGCCCCAGGCATGGAGGCTCTGACAGATGCCTGTGTGCTCTGTGGCAACACATCCTTGGAGCTGTCTGCCAAGCGCACTTCTGGGAAGCTAAGAAGGCCCCAAATTGTAGTGGAAACCCCAGAAGATCTCTGGAGATCTGTGTTCTGTGAGCAGAGCGTGGGAACCTTTGACTTGGAATACTGGTATTTTCTGGTCCATTTTGTTGGAAGGGGCTGGACTCCCAAGTCCTGGTGGCAGTGTGGCAGAGCTGAGGGGCAGCCGGCAAAGAAAAAAGCAAGACTGCAAGAAGTTGGGGACTACTCCCAGTTCTGTCTGTGCATCTCACCTTTCTGTGAACCAACCGCCTTACGAACCACGCCACCCTCTTCCCTGCACACAGTTGTTATCTCAGCATGGGAGGAGAGACTGCTGAAATAAGAGGGTCCTTGGAGAGCTGACTTTAAAAAAGGACCCTGTCTGCAACATCTTCCCTGCAATGAGCTGCAATGAGCTGCAATGAGCCAACCCTCCACTCTTCTGCCTCATCCGCTATCCAGAGGAAAATACTTCTGAGCCCCATGATCCTGTCTCGGTGTATCCCCAGGCCATCTGCCTCCCCCAGGAACATCTCCCTGACTCGTGCTGTTTCTTCCATGCAACGTGCAAGAGGTCACAAGCTGCTGTGTCTCCATCCTTGTCACTCAGGGATCTCAGAGCGATGCTGCACTCTGTGGCTTTCTTAACCTGTTTAAATCCTAGCTTATTCTTCCAGGGCTTAGTTTCTGCGGCACTTAGAGATAGTAGCGGCACTATTTCCATTTTGGGAACATGAGGTAATTGAGTCTAACGTCAGCGTGAGATGTTGGCCACGCTCACATAAAGCTACACCGAGTTGCCTCAGGTTACGCCATAGCTCCCACTGGAGTGGGAGTTATTTCCAAAGAGGCAAAGCCCTGAAGAAAGGAGACAGTATCCGATGGGTGTAAGAATACTGTTGGGAAGAGTAGGAGACATGACACTACCTGAGATATGCCAGTCTTAGCTAGGCACCTGGGTGTGTAGAGACACTCTGTATAAGTAGGAATGGGTGCCTCTGGAAGGGTCTGAACCCACCAGAGAATTAGTCTGGATTGCTAATTCCCTTATGTTGACTGCAAGTGGTGGCTAGGTGGGATCTGACTTACAGTAATGTGAAATTTAGGAAAAGGAATGCTCCAAGATGATGTGAAGGGTACTGGCTGAGGGGAAATGAAGGGTTTGCTGGTATGATGCTACCAGACAGTGCTAAAACAGAATAGATGGACAGGGAGCAAGCCAGAGCATTTGCAATACTCCAGGCACCAGGGCTCCCAGGGGTGTGTTGTCTTCTGTACAATTACATGGTGAAAAGTATAGCAAAGATGGGAAACCCCTGGAATTGCTCAGAGCAAGGAGTTGTCCTTCTACCCCAGTAGAGAGCTGTGACTTTCTGTGTGTACTTTCCATGGAGAGTGCTGTAATGAAGCATTAAGATTGCTCTGAAGTGACTCTCAGCACATTTAGTGCATTTTATAGCACACTAGTATTCATCTATTCCTGTACAACCTCCTGCAGTGGGACTAATAATCAAGAATCCTGACTCTAAACTGACGACTCCCTTGGGAAAGTGTCTGGGACAAGACTTATTCTGGGGTCTTTGAAATGGGCAGTAATGTGGAAACAGTGACACCAAGTGCAGTTCCCATGAACTAGGAGGTCTCCCATGTGGGCATGGGTGTGGAGCTCTTCATCCAAGAAAGGGTGAAAAATGAATCATAACACCTTTGGGGAGAGGTCAGTCTTCCCATGATGTGTTTGTTCAGGGCTCAGCTGATACTGCAATACTGCTGCCACTGCAGGAAGGAAAAACCCAGAGCAGTGGCACGGTATGTGGTGATCAGAGCTCGTAAAAGGGGAGGTGGAGGGGATGAAGAAGTCTCCTCCGGTCAAAGAAGGACAGCAGAGGGGCACTTTCCACAATCCTGCAGGGACATTCACAGGCACCAGCTTGCAGACTGGGGACATCGCGGCTCTCCTAAATCCTTTTGTACATATTGTCTTTCCCAGGTCTTGCTGATGGTGTGGCAAAATCCTTCTGTGTCCCACAGGGTTTGGAGACAACAGCAAGAGCCAGAACCTGTATAGCCATGAGTCGTTCCTCATCACTGCTGATGCCTTCCCAGGTCTAGTGAGTCTCAGCTGAGTGCTTTGCTCCATCCCAGCCATGCTCACTCCTAGACGCCAGCTTTCCCATGTCCTGGTTCTTGCCCTGCCCATTCAGGTTGCCTCCTCTGCACCTCCAAATTGCTTGGGAGAAGGTTGGTTGCTCCCTAAGGCACAGAGAGCTGGTATTTGACAAGGACAGCACAGCTCTCTGGGCAGGGTCTGCACTCACCATGGCCCAGATGGAGATGGTTGCCAGAGTCCAGACCACCAGTGACAGGGCTGGGGACAGGCTAACCTTGGACGTAACTCCGGCAGGACTGAGCTGAAATGGAGCTCCTGGTCCAGGGACCCCAGCTGAGGCTGGCTGGGGGCCATTAAGTCCCAATAGTGCACTCAAGACTCTGACAGAAACGCATCGGTCACACAAACTGGATGTGGCCTTAAGCAAAGGCCATTTCTCCGCTGCTGGCTCCTGCCAGATCTTCCCAGCCCTGACTCAGGGCCTCAAATACCCTTTAAGATCTGCTTTTCGTGTGTCTCTCCCCAAAGAAGGGCTGGGACGATGCCATGCCAGGCTCCAGCAAACCATTCTGACCAGTCACCCAGTGCTGGCAGGTTACTTGTGCTGGAACAAACTCCATCTATTGCCTCTCTACAATGCTCCTAGCCCAGACATCCTCCTCTGCTCCTACTGCCAGCGTTGTAATGAAAAATGGCTCTTCTATTATGTTTGCTTCCATCTGAGTCCCTCTAGGAAAGATCTCATGTTCTCCAGCTCTTTGCTGCTGAAATTAGTGCTGGCATCCTGCAGGATTTCAGGGCTTGAGTCACGCATCTAGCAGCGGGAAGTTACTGAGACTGCAGAGACAAGATGTGTTTGACAGCCAAGTGTCCAAAAGTACGTGCTTAATAATAACACAGTGGAAAGGAGGTGCTCCAGGAAGGCAGTGAAACCATCCTGCTAAGGCTGGGGGGAAAAAAAAAAAGAAAAAAAAAAGACAAAAAGTGTTCTTGGGGTGCTTGCACAATCTAGAAAGGGTTAAGCTGTGGCACAGCATTTGGGACAGCTGCAGAATGCTGGAGTGGGCACTGGGATTGGAACCAGAATGACAGTTTTAGGTCACTCACAAAGCTTTCTAATTACACTTTTTTGGAAAAAAAAAAATGGTGTGTTTTATTCTGTAAGTGCTGAACATTCCACAATTGCTGTGTTTAATAAATACAGCGGGGGCTCCTAGGAGACTGAATGGGGCTGAATGAATGAAGTATGTGAGACATCTGAAACCTATTAGTTGGAGCAAACTGTTAGAGAGGCAGGAATTCTTCTCTTTTTAAAAATATGTATACATTTTGCTTTAATGTCAGGCCAACATCTTATCTGGGGTTATGTTCCAGTGGAAGGAAAGGTGTGTCGGGGGGAAATGCAGGGGGAGGGGAGGTACATTTTTGGTTCAATCCCAAAGGGAGCAGAAGGGCTGTGTGGCTTCAGTAGCATACTTTACTTTCAGAATTGATCCCAGCACACGGAAATATAAGGCGACATTGCCCCAGCCTCGATGGGGGATGAATGTCTTGGGACTCAGTTGATTCTGGTGTGCATTTTGGGTAGTAGACTGCACTCGTCAGACCTGGAGCCCCTTGCCTGGGGCACCAGGAGAACTCTGCAGCCCTCACAAGGTTAGGTTTATGGATGCCATGAGACTTAGCTTGTTTGATCTGGTTTTGATATTTAGAGAGCAATTCGAGTGCACAGCCAGTGTCTTCTCCAACACATGGACAGCTCCATGAAGTCAGACTGTTGTCTAGCACCAGCAAGAATGACGCTACATCCCTTCCTGCTCTGTTCAGTGCTCTCTGACGCAAGGTTTCCACCCAGGCTTTTCCTTCTAGTGCAGAAATTAGCTCATCTACTTATTAAAAGGCAGAAATATAGGGAAGATGGATGGAAAGAACCAGAGAGCAAGCAGAGCTAACATCTCTTTAGGACTGACTTGACCTGCACAGATGTCTCTGGAAAGGGGTTCAGCAGAGAAAGAGTTGACAACACCCAGCTTCAGTCTGGACATGCTTTGAGCTGAACTTTCCCTTCTCTAGTGGCAGCCTCAGTTGCTTAGAGGCTAAAGAGACCCTGGAGAAGCAGTGGAAAGGGGCAAGGACCCCACTCAGCTCTGCGTGCTGTTCAACCCAGGGTGTGCCGCCACACATGGCCACGGGCAGAAGAAGGGAGCCCAACAAACTGGCAGACTTCCTTCTTTTTGGGGGCATTGTTGAAGGACTGGCTCTGCTCCTCCTCTGCTCCTCCAATGTGGCTACATGTGTCAGCTCAGTCCAGCCAGGTCCAAATATGGGTGGCCTATTCATGGCCCGCTCTCTCTTCACCACCTGCCACTTCATTGATCTCACCTCCATTCTCAGCTTCTTTCTCCTAAGATGTCTACAAACAGTGAAATGCAGAGAGTCCAAGGAGACCTGAGGAAGGTAGGGGTCTTCTGTCTGCATACCATCACGCATCTTCCAAAGAGAGCTGGAAGCCCTGTAAGACCACACAGTATGACTGTCCCCACACACAGGAGCTCTGATCCTTCAGCATGAAGGAATGGACTGCCCTTCCAGCCAAATTTTGGCTGTCCACAAGCACTGCAGGTCTGTGTGAGTTTCTAGCTTCCAGTGATCAAGTCAGCTGTGTCCTTCTCCAACTTGCGGTTTGGGCTGGGGTCTGGGGAGACCCTGCCTTGTAGTTAGTGAGACATCTGCTCCTCACAGAGCCCCTTCCAGAGTTCTCAAGGAGCCATATTTTCTTAGATTTGATTTCTGTGATCACATCTGGGAGGATAGGAGATGTGGGGACGTGGGTGCTCAAGAGTCAGCTAGGGAGAGAGAGGAGTGGATATTGGCAGAACATCGCCAAATTTAGGCTGAGTGTTTCCTGCTGGAGGTTGTGGTTAGGGACTGATACCTACAGTGAACTTGCACAAATTGGTAGCAAGTCTCCCAACCTTTGGTGCTTCACTTTATGTTTCATGAACTGTTATGGTTTCCAAGACACGAAGTGACATTTGAGCTCACCTCTTCTTGTGCAGAAACTTTGGATCAAATCTAAGGATGGAGTCAGAAAGGTCCAGATTATGCAATATTTTCCAACTGATAAGGGATATGTAAGTTATTCCTGCTTTTCTGCGATTCCTGGTGATCTTTATTCAGCCCAATTTTATTGCATGTGGCACACATTCAGCCCCTTCCTTTCAGGCTTCCTGAAGCTAAAATGTAAAGTTTTAGGAAACTCAGAAATTGCAAATGTCTTCCATTATCCTTCTAATCTTCCAAACCCTGTTAGATCGTAGGATATCTCCCCTCTGCATAGGAAACAGATGTTCTTCTTGCAGTGGGGACATGCATCATTAAATTTGTTTAGTTTAGAGCATCTTGGAGATGTGATTGTTCTTTGTGGTTACAAGTTGCTGCAACCTTCTATATGTGAGCTAGGATCTGGTTGAATTTAGAGCGGTGCCAGTAATGAATTTCTGTTGAGTATCTTTTTGCCATTAGTAACCATCCCTTAGCTGAGACTTTGGAAAATAATTTCTGAGCAGTTTTGATTGCAATGTAGAGGTGACTGCTCTGAAAACACGACTGGGGCATGGGATGAGGCTGCTTCTCATTTTAATAAGGAAATAGTGTAACCTACAGATTCGGAGAGTCCATGAAGGGATTTAACTCTTTCTAGAGCTGTAGTGGGGGAGGCACTGAGGAGACATCGTATTTCAGCCCTCTGATTGCACTTTCTCTGTGGCATCTGTTCACCATCAGTAGGAGGATCTTGGTGGATTCCAGTGTGGTCATTTTTGTGTACCTGTAACTTGTTTTTTCAGATGTCTTTTTTTTTTTTTTTTCCTTCCTTTTTACCAGGTTCAAACAAAATTGTGCTTTCACTAAAGACACCAAGGGAAGTGCCAGTGCTATTTCCAAAATTTATTTTCCTCCAGACAGGAGGTTCAGAGTGTGTGTTCGTCTGTGTATATGTGTGGGTGGTGATTGAATTTCAGAATTTCCAAGACTGTTATAGCTTTTACTTTTTTTCCAAACAAGTTAGTCAGATATGAGTTCTCCCTCCTGAAGGATCTAGACTCCACTTGGAATAGAGGTCTCCATGTATAAGAGAAGCTGAATAAAAGCTACTCTCACTGGAGGAGATTATTTAAGGGTTAGATCAAAGCAGAACAACTTAACAACAAACACAGAGAGGGGACGCAGTGTTGTTTTATATGTTGGACAGATTTTCCACCCTGAATATGTGTTGATGGGAGTGCCAGTGACAAATGCTTTGGAAAAAGTGTCTTAAGTGTGAGCCAAGAATTTCCTTCATCAGCTAAGGTGTACAATATATCATGACCTTAGTCTTGCTCATACATATTTCTGAAGGTGTATCTCATCCCAGCCTCTTGGGAGCACCATTTCCTCATCTTGTAGGACTGTCTGGACATGTTACCCTCCAGCCTCCCACCCTGCAGCTGGCCTTTGAGGAGGGCGGGTGCTCTCTGGCTGGAAACTGGTCATTATGGGGTGAAGTGACCCATGTAACATGATGAAGATGAGCTGGAGCCTCGATATTGGATGGAGCAGCCCTGTCAGGTGCTGAGCAATTGCTGAATTAAACACAACTCTGTTTAATTAGAAACAACTTAGAGCAGTGCTCTAGATCAAGAAAGGCAATGGATAGAGGCTTTGCCAGAACTGCAGTCTAGGGATGATGGCAGGAAATTCAAGTGATGGCTTGAACCTTAGACACAGTGATGACTGGAGGATGTTTAATAAAGTCATTAGAACTGATGCAAAGGATGCTGTCCAATGGACATCAAGGGTTCAAAAGAGCAGGCAGCACTCTGATCTGGTTTACATGATGAGTAAATCCACTATAGTAGGAGAAAGGGGTATGACACCAAAACCATTAGTGACTCAAAGTCAGTGGCAGATGGATCATGCTGTGGCTGACAGTGCCAGACAAAGTACAACATTTGCAAATATGCAGAAACTCCGGCGGCAGGTATAACTTTGGGATATGCAGGTGTGTGCAGCATGGGTCACAGGCAGGAGAAGTTTGGAGGACCGACTTTTCATAAGAAAAATGTAACATCAGAAACTGCAGGATCATTAACTTGAGAGTGAACCCAATGCTTGTTGACTTTACATTGTGAGCCAATTGATACCAGAACCAGCGATATTAGAAGTAAAAGAAAGGCCACAGTCATAGAAGAACCAAGTGAAATCCAGCCTTACAGAGATGATCTTATCCCTGTTCCCCAAATCATACCACTTTAAAAATTTGTCCTGTTAAGAGATTAGAAGTGCAACTGGACAGACTCAGTGTTTTAGAAATTCCAGGGTAAGTGAAGAACCAAGCAGTGCTCATGGCTTGTTCTCACATACCAAAAAAACCCATCCTTGGTGCTCATTGACTGTTTTAGTCACAAATCCAAACCATACGAACTACTATGAAGAAAATTAACTTTATCCCAGCCAAAACCAGTATAAGTAGGCAATCAAAAGATGACCTGGAACTGAGGAGGAAGCAAGGCAACACTTTAGGCAGAAGAGATGTGTTGCTCATGTTATCACTTCTTCCAGATCTGACAGCTACTTTGTGCAGTGGAAGACAAGGCCAGTTGGTGGTATTTGACAGTCCTGGCCACGTGGCTATGGCTACTTTCGGGTTCATTTTCATAGGGATATTCCTGGTCAATGGGCATGACTTACCCAGTTTTCCTGGACTCCACCTTCTCCCATTTCCCTGGCTGTACTGAATGTAGTGGGGTTTTGTGTTTTTCTTGTGTTCTTAGTACCGTCTCCATGGGTCAGCCTGAGTTTGAGTCCAGCCCTTCCTTCTAGGGAATAACTGAGTCTGTCAGCAGGGTAGCTGTAATAGATAATTTGCATCAGAAGAAATAGTCCAAAAGCTGGCATAAGCTTTGACCTGAAATGCAGCGTTCTTGGGCTGTGAAAAACTCCTGCTCAGTTGCTATGCAAAAAGCAAATTCAGGCTCCCTTGCTGCTTAGTTTTGTCTGAACGCAGAGGCTAAATACCATGAGAATGGTTTGTTTTATTTCCAACTTGCCGAAAACCAGAGATTCCTGGGAGATGTCCAAGCCAGTCACTAAACCCAACTGGATTTTGGTTGCTCTGTCGCATGAGAACCTGAAACTCTTGAGATCCTCTGACCCCTCCAGCAGGGTGATTGTCCCGACTCCCTCTCCTGGCATCACACTGACCCATTCACAATTGCTCTGTCTTTTGATTTCTTTTGTATCCATCTTACAGTAGCTGGATGTTTCTCTGGTTTCTCTCCAAGGCTATGAACCACGTCAAACACTCTAATAAAGTGGAGAGACAGGACTCCCAGTGCATTTTGTCTCTTCTAAGCTTTTACTCTCTGAATTAAGGCAATTCAGCTGCTTTGACAGGCTGGTTTTTGTGGACCCCTATTCCCTCATGTTCTTCTAAAGCCTCCTTTGCTTTGTTAAGGGTAGTTACAGTTGTCAGGTTTTCTAGTATGCTCTGCTCCTGCCCAGGGCCGTGGTTATCACTTGTCGCAGGAGCAATGCACTTCACTCGTAGAGAGAAGCAGTGATACATTTATTGATATAAAACGGGGTTTTAACAAAGTTTGATGGTAAATGTGACAGTGTTTTAACAAGATTCGAGATGGTGAGGCACACTTGGTTATTTACTGCATGGAGGACAGGGTCAGACAGAGCTGTCACGGAGACCCTTCCGTTGAGTAAGGTTTCAGAAAGGACCCCCTGGCTTTCTAAACTCCTTCTCAGAGAGGAGTCTGGGTGTGGCTGGATCCAGTCGTAGTCTCAGGCTTGGTCAACGGTTTATGTCTAAAGGATTATATATGTGCAATTGGTCCTTTATACCACTTAGCTAAGATTACAAAGTGCAGCATGCTATTAGTCACTTACCGAGGATCTGTTGCGGCAAGGAATCTCTGAACCTCGAGAAGTAACCTTGAGGGTGTCCCCACTGAAGGGGAGATCCTGGTGTGCAGCCCGCTGCTGTGCAGGAGAGCTCAAAGGGCTCTTGGGCTGTTCACTATTTATGGGGGTGAGGTGATTGACCTATAGTCATGTTTGCATATTGAGCATAGAACCAGCACTGCTCCAGTTAGCCCTTGGCTAGTGTGTTGTTATCTGTCCCCCCAAAACCATGTTGAGTCCTGGGTGCCGCCATCACGACTAGGTGCACCCATTGTGACCACCACAGGTGGTTATCACTCAGGCAGGGTTACAGGAGATAAAGATCAGGTTAGCGCCTGAGGAGGCGGAGGACACCGTCACATCACTGGCTGGTAAACGTTCTTGTTGCCTTATAGACAGGGTTGGTCAAGGTGCCAAGAGCTAACACTGGAAATTTCCCATCAGGTGACTTAAGGAAAAAAAATGAGACAGTGCAGTGGCTGACCATAAAATGCCTGCTCAAACGGCAGCTGAAATCCAACACAGTAATACAGGAGATGTGGAAGTGGCAAAGGAAGTGAGAGATTGACCCTGTAATATTTTTTCACCAGCTTGTAACATTTTGGATAGATGCAACTAGTCCTTCTGCACCCTGGACTGGCAGAAAATGAATTTTCTATCTGCCCATTTTCTACCACTGGAGCAGGGTCTACAAGTATGTCCATAGAGCAACTGCAGTGCAGAACGCATCTTGATGCATCAGGCTGTAATTTATATTTGTCATATTTCTCCAGTTCCCAATATATGCAACAGGATGTGTTCTCCTTGTGTGAATTACTAAAGCCAGGGTTATTTTAAATGTCATGATGGGTCAGGAACAGCCATCTTGATTTGTGTGCGTAATCGCAAGGTGGCAATAGGTAGCGATAGGACAAGGAGTGACAGTTTTAAACTGGAAGAGAGGAGATTGAGATGAGATCTGAGGCAGAAATTGTTGCCTGTGAGGGTGGTGAGACCCTGGCCCAGGTTGCCCAGAGCAGCTGTGGCTGCTCCATCCCTGGAGGTGTTCAAGGCCAGGTTGGACGGGGCTTGGAGCACCCTGGTCTAGTGGGAGGTGTCCCTGCCCAGGGCAGGGGGGTGGGACTGGATGATCCTTGAGGACCTTTCCAACTCCAACCATTCTGTGATTCTATGAATACCTGCGTCTGCCACTCCTTGAGCCACAATGGGCTGTTCTGTCCCTGAGCTGTGAAGGGACTTGCTCTGCACCGCTTGCAAGCTGGTTTGCCATGTCACAGCAGCCCTTTGGAAAAAAAGCAGGACTTCTGTGTTTTCTCCTTAGCACTGAGGGAGAAATGCTTAGACTAACCCCAGCAGATCCAAATGAGCGGAGTGGGGAAGTGGCCAAGAGCTTGGAAGCAGTTCTGGGCTCCGAGTGGAGCGCAGCCCTGAGCTCAATGCCATGGCAGCTCTCCACATGGAACATGATGGCTTTGGAGAACTGCACCTCTGCAATCCTCAGTTCCAGGAATATTCTAGGAAGCGGGCAGAATCCTACTGATTTTGGTGAAAGCTGGAAAAGCCTGATTTCCCCTTGAGATTGCTTGCAGTGTCTCAGGATGCCAGTGTGGCACAGCAGCCCATGATGTCTGGATGATGTTTAGGGCTAGGAGACCCACTGCCCCCCATTTAACCTGTGTGCTTTCCTCTCTTTATCCCCTTCCCTCTCATTCAACCAAACCTCTTTCCCTGCAGCCAGCAGAAAAAAACCCAGGCTTTTCTAGTTAATACCAAAACAAACATAGTACTGTCCAACATGGGAGGGAAGAGGGAAGGGGGAGAGGATGGGGCTCAGTTGTAAAAGGAGCCCAGCAGGAGAAGGTTGTGTATCCCAGCCTAGCAGGCACTGGAGGTGATGCAGCACAGTAAAATACCAAAGGAGTCAGCAGAGCTGGGACGGGACCTGAGCTCTTTTTGAGCTCCCAGGAGTGTTTATTGAGGGATTTCTCTCCCTTTTCACTCGGTCAGGGACACTATACGATCAGTGCTGAGCATCTGAAGTTCATTCCAGGGCACGTCTTTTTAGTGATGGGGAAAACATAAGCAATTAGAGCAGATTCATTTCCCTATTTATGAATGAGAAAATGGAATGCGAATAAAACAGGAAACAGAAAAAGAGGCTGGGGTGTGTGTGTGACAGGTCTTGCAGAAGATGCATCCAGTGAAATGGCAGTCTGCAGAAATCTCTAATAATATTCTGGGTGTCTGAATATTCTCTCTGTGCTAGTCCAGGTTTCATCCACTCACTGGGAAAGATTAAAATCATGCTGTTATGTTTGCTTTTTGCCTAATTTGATTCCTTTCCCCGAGCAATATATGTGCATAAATAAACAGTTTGAAAAGTGAATTCCACCTTTACTATGAAGAAGGAACCCGTGATCCTCTAAAAGCCCCTGGCAGAGCTGTTTCAGACAGTCCTGAAGCAGTGGGATTAGATCTAGTTTGAATTTTACTTCTTTCTTTCTGTTGAATGCCCATGCTCATTCACTTCACCAAGCAGCTGGAATCCCAGGCTCATGCTCGGAGGCTGGCTGCTAAAGAAGAAATGGCAAGGAGGGATATTCAGGAATCTGCAATCCGGCGTACGCGAGGCTCTCTGCACCCTGCATATGCCCTCTTGTGCTGGGCTGGTGATGTGTCTGATTGCCTTCTTACCTTTGTAAAGTTACTGGCCCTCTGTTCCACAGTCCTACTCCACTGAGTACAACCGCTTTCTCCATTTGGTCTTTATCTGCAATCTCTTGTCTAATCTCAACTCAGCAAGACAATATTTCATGCCCCAGTGTTAAAAGCAACAACAATTAATACAGTGTTTTCAGAGTACGTGACTTTTCTGGGGTTCCACCCCTCCAGCCATGGATGCTTTAGCCCTCAGACATGATTCCGTATCCCTGGGATGTCTTCACAAATTGGCCTCCTGGCCCTGCCTGGAAGGACGTCTGCCTGTTTACACTCTGCTGTAGACCGGGGCTCATGCAGGCTGGATTGTATTTGGTGGGGCTTTTGAAGTGGAAACAATGCTGCTGTGATGGAGGAGGTTGGCAAACACAGAATGGCCAGACGCGTGGGAGGAGGAGGAAAAACATGCCAGTCTCATGACTTTGTACCCAAATAACCATCCTGAACTTCAGCATGCTGAGTTCCCTTCCCCCCCTAAAAAACCCAGTCCATACATTTATGTCATCTAGAGTTCACATGCTGATGAAGCAAATGACCTGAAAATAGAGTGCCTGGGCTACCTGACAGAGGCAGCTACAAGGTGTGACTCCTCTTCTTTGGAGGAGAAGAGCCTTGATCATCCTGAGCCTTATGATCAAGGTTGACAGGGACAAGCCCAGCAGGACTGTGTCTAGCTGCCTTGCTGGGGGCTCTGGCACATTGCTCATCCAGCTCACTGAACTGGCCTCTGCCCATGTTTCTGCCATCTTCCCTTTCCCAGCACTGTCTCCAGGTATCCAGGAGTCCGCTCAGAGGAACCTGGTCCTAGCCAACGGCTGCAATAAACCCTGGCACACCCGTGGAGGAGGAAGGTGTTGGAGGGGTGTGTTGGACAGGAGAGCAGAACCACTCTCACACCTGGAGACACCGAGTTCCCCGTGCTGAAGCTCAGGCAGGTTGAGCCCAGCCCACACATCTGGTCCTGCCTTGTGTCTGTTTGTCCTTCCAAACTTTATCCCTGTAGCTACAAAGGCTGTTAATGAAGTTACACGTATTTGCATAAAGAGAAAAATTTACCTTTTCCCCGTTACTTTCCCCCATCCACACTCCCATTTGATCAAACGCTAGATCAGAGCTGCAGGTGCTCACGGAGGTTTATGAGCTATATGGGCCTTTATGCTACACACGTCCACCTTCTTTTGTCTCCACCAGGCAGACAAGCCTCTTCCCTGCACACCAAAGGCTGTCAGGAAATTGCTTGTGAGCACAAAGAAAGCATGAAGGCCTTTGAAGAATCCAACCGGAGGGGCTGAAATTGTTTAAGAAGGGAGACTAGATAAAATATTTCAGAGCATATGAGGCTTCTTGACCACTCCATTGTTGCCCATCCCCGGCTGTCAGACCCTGAGCAATCCCAGAAGGAGTTAATAGAGACCTGGGCAGGAGCCAAGAGCTCTTGCTGGAAGCTTATCTTCCCCACCAAAATGTCTGACATGGTATTGTCCTCATAAAACACAACAATAACAACAAAACAAGCACAACTATTCACAGCTCAGTAACAAACCATAAAAAAAGAAAACAAACAAACAAACAAACACCAAACCAAAACAAAAAAACCCAGGCAAAAAAACCCCACTGGAAATGTCAGAGTATTTAGTAAAATGGAACCACGTGTTTCACATAGTCCTGTCTTCATAAGCTTGTGCACATCACATTGATGTTTATGTTCTCCTCGGGTGTGTGAGGGGTTTTTTCCGTGCCTGTTAGCGATTAGCTGGAGGGAGCCCGAATGAACTCATGTCTTCAGTGAGCAGGACCAGGAAACCCTGCACACACTGGGTGATACGCAGCTGCAGGAAAGACACAAACTTCCTGCAGAATGGCCTTGCTTGGGTCCCTGCAGAAACAACCAAGGAAACGCAAGAGACGGGACTGAAAGGAAATGGGGAAAGAGAAAATCCCAGGGTGAAAAAAGAGGAGAAAATTGTCCTCTGGCTCATTGCAGAAAGTGCGAATTCAGGCTCTGGATTGAGGATCTTCCCTGGAGATGTCCCCTAAGGCTCACATGAATCCTGTCCAGTGTGCATTCATCCAGTGAGGCACAGAGATGGCTTAGGCCACTGGCTGTCTATATTTATGGCTTAAGCACATCACCCTCGCCTTCTGCTGGGACCCACAGGAGAGTCAGCAGGTCTCTGGGGTCTCCACCACCTGTTCAGAGCAGGACAACCAAGCCGGTGACAGGGCTGGAAGGCATGTCCTCTGGGGGGTGGCTGAGCACTCTGGGTTGCTCTTGGTTGGAGAGATGGAGGTTGAGAGGTAAGCTCAGAGCTCTCCGCACCTTCCTGAGGAGGGGATGTGGAGAGGGATCCAGGGCCAGGATGCCTGGGAGAGCCAAAGCTGCACCAGGGGAGGTTCTGACTTGTTGAGGCCAGGTGTGATGGAGCTTGTAGGTGGTAGCTTTGGAAGTATCTCTGTGCTGAAATGCACACACATGGAATATTGTTTCTTAAATGAGGAGGCTGACCCTTGAACAGTCAGCGGAGCTCATTGTAAAGTCTTCAGTAGCACAAGCAAAGAAGAATAGCCAGAGGTCTTCAAATTGTCTGAAGCTTTTGGGGGCCAACAGCGTTTGTGGGTAGGTAACCTGCCTGTTAGCTCCCTGCTCCGTGCTGCTGTAGAGGGATGCTCATGAGGACTGACAGGCTCCACTGCATGCTGCAGAACACTTACTGAGCACAGCTGTGCTACCGTAGATACAACAGCAGCTTTGGTGAGTCTGGTCTTAGCCTTTTATTAAAAATATAGACATAGCGAGAAAGTTTGGAGTACAGATTTGGACAGGAATGCCCAGGGAAATAGGTTCAGAGGAGGAAACCCAGGGGAAATGGGTACTGAGGTATTTTTAGTTGGAATTGTCAATGCCATAGTTGTCATTTTTATGTGGATGAACAGCCTGCGGAGGGACCGGGAAGTCGTCACACATACAGGTGTGATGACATTTGCGTGGTGATACAGCTTCACAGAGCCAGAGGCTGGAAGGGACATTAGATCATCTAGAGTGACCTCATATATATCAGAGATTACTGAATTTCACCCATTTATCCTGGTACTGATCCTCATCACTCAATTTGACTAGTGCATTTCCTTCTGCAAGACACCCAGACTTGCTCAGAGGCACCAAGGACCAGGGAATTCATGACTTCCTTGGCAGCTTGTTGCAATGGTGAATCACTGTTGCTATTACAAATGCTTTCTGTATTTCTTAGTTTTAATCATCTGACTTTGGCATCCAGCTGATTATGGTTTTTTCCTCAATGGTAAAGAACTCCTCTTTTATCTTGCATTCTCCCTTCTCCCAATGATACTCATGCATCGCAACCAATTTATCCCTCAAACTCCCTTTTGTTTCGATAAACCGGGTAGACCAGCCTTCCCCACCATGTGGCCAGTGACTTTCTTCAGGCCTTTGATAGTTTTGCAGCTCTGTTTTATGGCCGCGCTACCTCGGCTTGATCCCTTTGATGGCTCTGTCCTTATCCTTGTTGAAAATTTGTCCAATTTGGGGCCTGCAAATGTACTGTTACATTTTTAACTGTGCCTCTGATGAAAGCATGAAAGGTCACAGAGCCATAAATATTATTATATGCTCATGATCCATATCGATGACTGTCTTAACTCCTAACCTGTTCAGTACACACCCTACCGATGCCGTTCGTGCAGTATCTGCTCTGCCAGCATTTTCCCTGTTACATCCACACTGTCCTTGAACCAACCTTGTTTATGAAACCTTAGTAGTCCAGCGAGCTTCAGCTGTATTGACTGATATTAGCTGAACTACTGCCCTTTAACTTGTCATTAAATTACTCCCACAGACCTGTAGACAGTCCAGGGAGCAACACAGGCCATACCGTTAAGCCTGGGTTATTCAGTGTCCTGGTTTGAGCGACACAGGACTAATTTCTCTTCTAATGCTTGGGAAAACTGCACTTTGAGAAGACTCCAGTGTCTGAATTTGTGAAAATATTTACTTTACAGCCAGCCATGGTGTGGGGGTTTCAAGGTCTCAGAGTTTTTGAGCTCACCAGGTGCAGGCATGAGGAGGAGCGAGAACCGGGCGCTTGCCTCAAGCTGGCCAACGGGGTTGTTTCATTCCATGAACAGCACATTCAATAGAAATTAGAAAGTTTGCTGCGAAGCTCTCTCTTTCTATGATGGCTGTAATCCTGGGAACTTCTTGCCCCAGTGCCGGAGCCCTGAGCCCTTCCCTTCCTCCCAAAGCCGCAGCGCTCACAGTGTCCCACACTGGCTGTCCCCTGCTGGGAGTGCACGGCTTCCCACGGATAGAATGGGCCGAGTATAATCCTTGTGTATTTTATATTGGTATGGGGATCAATATTGGTTCTTTAGTGTTATTAATGTTAATTATCTAGCCTTATTCTATTAAATCTGTTTATGTTTCAACCCCCAGGTTTCCTTGTTTTTCCCAATTCCCATTCTCAGGTGGGGAGGGGTCATCGGATGAGAGAATAATCGTCTAAATGACAATAAATGGTTGTGGGTTTCTCAAACCATGACATTCAGGAATTCATCTTTGATTGTCACTCTGTTCCTTCAGGCTTTTAATTCCCCGTTTTGGTGAAACTCTTGAACATGGACCAAAAATAAAGACTCATGGAAGTGGTGTCAGCGCACACCAGCACCTTTCCTGGCAGAGTTCCTGGTCCCTCCACCAGCTGCACCAGCCCTCTGAGGCCAATGTCCACCGCCTGCACCATGTCAGATGTCAGCCATGAGCTGCCTTTTTCAAGTGAATAAGTCATGTAGGTGTTGGCACTGAGGAAAATTTGCTTCTACTGTTAGTTCACAGCTGGCACCAGGCAGAGCGAGCTGGGAAGAAAGAGGGTGTTTTGCGCCTCCCAGGGAAGGCAAAGAAGTAAGAGCTAAACTATTAGCTCAAATCTATATATGTTAAAAGGAAACAGATTTGCTGCTGGCTCTTGGTTTATTCTCTCATTACACTGAACTGGAAAAGAGACCCTGCAGGCGACGGACTAAAGACATTCAGGTTACTATGGCCAAACAATGACATCAGCTGATAGACTAACTCATAACAGAGGGCGATGGTGACTCGCACACGACCCTGACAAGCAGACCCTGTTAATGAGCCAAGAGAATAAAACGGAAAAATCTATTTCCCCAGACCTTGAAGTATTAATAATATGTGCAAGAGGACTAAATAATGATGCAACTCCCAAGAGACACAGAATGATCTTCTGCCAGACAGCCCAAGACACAAAGACGTCTGCTGTGTGCGTTTCTTATGAGAATGCTGAAGGCTGCACTGATCCTCCTGGTCTGACTCAGGAGCCCTGCGTCCACTTGCTGCCAGCCGCTCGTAAACGGCCATTGTAACGGAGCGGTTGGCAGGCCCAAATTTGTTCTCATCCCTTTTGG
Organism: Burhinus bistriatus; assembly: GCA_013397275.1. NCBI lineage: Eukaryota > Metazoa > Chordata > Aves > Charadriiformes > Burhinidae > Burhinus > Burhinus bistriatus. Next base: position 290,567 of record VYXH01011573.1, on the reverse strand, counting down.
TCTTTCTGTGTTTTTCAGTAATTCATTTCAAATGTATCCTGAAGATTTTGGATTCTTCTTAGACAACAGGGTTAGACCAGTAACCAAACAGACCCTTGCATGGGGCTGGCTATTGGCCTGTCACAGTCCAAACTGATACACGGCTAGTAGCCAGGTTTGGAGCAAGCCAGCCAACAGTCTTCCAGCCAAGTACCATGCACTGTTCAGGGGATAAGTGAGGTCACAATCCAATTTAGATGTCACTGCCTTGTCCTGGGGCAGGAAGAGAGTTTAAGGATCTGGACGTGATCCATGACGTGATAGTTGTTTTCAGGGCAGGAGAACAGTCCTTCTTGTATTAATTTGAATGGAGCTGCTTCCCCCTTCTTTTGGTATAACGTGACTTGTGGGTAGCAGAATGGGGGGTGGCTTTGCTCAAGCATTTTAAAGTATTGCAGTTTCCTGCAGGGGGAACACAGGGCTGAATTTGCTGCTTGGGATGGTTTGTTGTCTGTGGCACTGGACTGCGGTTATGTGATGGTAAGACTGTTCCAGCACACGCTGTACTCTTCCAGCTCCAGTGTTGCCTGTGTGGTCTGGCAATATTCGTAACACAGATGCAGTTTTGTGCAGCACCTTCTGTGGAGGCAAATCTTGGGACAAGAAGTGAAGAAAAGAATGCCCAGGCGGTATGAAACCTGAGAGAAGTTTGCATTTACCACCTGATGCTGCACAGGCAAACAAATCAAAACCTGTGGTCCTCCTTTGAACAGAGCAAACCAACAGCTGTATTACAGGTGACATGTCACTGGAGAAGAACTAAAGAGGATCCATCCAGGGCCATGCAGCCGCATGAAGCCTTAGTCAGCGATGAATGAGCTGGCTGGGATATCGTAGAATCACAGAATCACAGACTGGTTTGGGTGGGAAGGGACTTTTAAAGGCCATCTAGTCCAACCTCCTGCAATGGGCAGGGACATCTTCAACTCGATCAGGTTTCTCAGAGCCCCATCCAACCTCACCTTGGATGTTTCCAGGGATGGGGCATCTACCACCTCTCTGGGGAGCCTGGGCCAGTGTCTCACCACCCTCATTGTAAAAAATTTCTTACTTATATTTAGTCTGAATCTCCCCTCTTTTAGTTTAAAACCATTACCCTTTGTCCTATTGCTTCAGGCCCAGTAGCCCAGTGGGCACTTCAGTGCAGGGCTCCACCTGAATGAACATACCGTGCTTCTCAGCAGGGCTAACTTGTCCAGCAACCTTTCCAATAGGTCCTTTGGATGCAGCCACACCATTTTTGGGAATGGAGTACTCAACACAAGCCATGCCACACCTTTAGCCTTGGGGCCAAAGGATGGTGCCTTGTCTGTTTAGTTGCTAATATGGACATAGGCTCTGAGAACTTATATACAGTTTCCAGCTCCAAGAAATAACTGACATAAATTTCACATGGAAACTTCTGGACTGGTCCTTCTCCACATGAAGTAAAATGCACTGCAGTTGAAGTCAGTCACTGAAATGACATGCAAAACTCTGCCACTGCCCTTCTGCTCTACTGCATTTCCTCACTAGACATTTAAAACTGCTCCCATCAAACCTGCGGAGGGTAACCCAGCCATACTTCCACTTTGATGTGTCTCTTGATTTTCTGATTGTTCAGGAAGGTTATGGAAGGGCCTGTCTCTCATATTCTGTAGCTGTAAGCTGCTAAGATGCTATGATAGTTCAGCTGGTGAAAACAAAAGGTCATGTAGCAAAACCAGAGATGATCCCATTCCATCTGTAAATTGTTAGATGAAGTTTTTGGACTAAATAGTTCAGGATGAGTCTTTCCTTCTGCTTTTTCAAAGAATAGGCTCACACATTTAGAGCTTGTCTGCAGTGCCCCATGCAGTATGCAAAAATACTTTAACCTGATCTTAAAATACAGCCAGCTCTGAAGCAGAAGACTGCATTTATTTGACAGCATAGATCATTGCCTTCAGCTTTAGAAGCAGATGCAGAAAGAAGTGCTTGGGGAAAAAGCAGGTGCTTAGAGCGAAGTTGGATTGTGGTTAGGCCGCTCTTAGTATGAATCGTCAACTTTACTTATGCTGCTGAAAACAGACTGCTTGCTGGGTACGGGAGAGTGGCTCTTAACATGTTTTGACAGTCTCAGTGGTATGTGGGAGCCTGGTGGCCATATGTGCAATAGAAGTTGACAAGTAAAATTTTATTTAGCTTGCCATGGTCAGGGAGCTGAAATCTCCATTATAAATAATTTGCTCCGAGATGGGAAGATTTGAGTGAAAACACCCAGGATTTCCCATCTTCTATGTTAGAACGGTGCAGGACTGAAGACAAGCCAAGATAGAACATAGGCACCCAGGGGGACTCCTCCACGTGTCAACGTGTAGGAAGCATGGTGTGAAACCTTCACAGGACATCCACATCTCTACTGAGGGATTCATCTAGTCTGCCTCCCTGTGCAGACATAGCACTCCAAAACTGGTTTCTTTAAAACTCTCTGCTTTGAGTACAGACTGTACAGAGTTCGAGAAGGCATCATGTGAAAGAAAATTATTAAAAGGCATCCTGCCTTTGCTTAAGAGTGAGTAGAGGTCCCAAGAGTCAGTGTTACAGGACAGGATCTATTCAAGGAAGAACAATGCTGCTTTAACACAGTGTTCTGCATAACTGCAAAAATTATTAAACATAAATATACTGTGCTTCATATTTGCTTTTAAAGCCCTTTACAGACCTCGGCTTGCTAGTCAGCTTAAAGCTCTAGTGCTGGGTCAGAGTGTTAGGACACCTTCTTTTCAGTGACATTTCCAGAATTTACTAGGTTGAGATGGGTTGAAAATGTCTGCATTTGAAACACCCATTGCCAGTCCCAAAGTGGGAGCATCCCCCACGGCTCATCATTCACAATTGCATGGTTCATACTCTGCTTCTGCTTTTGGGAGTCCTGAAGAATCACTTGTTTGAATGGTGCAGTACCAAACATCGGCAGGTTTTGAAGAACAAAACTTCAGAACTCAATGGTCTCAACCAAGCTGAATTGTTTTGTCTACTGAGAAAGGAAAACAAAATATAATATAACATCATGCACTGGCAGAGAACACAACAGATGACCCCGCAGGTCTTTTCCATCTGAAAAAAACCAAATCACACACAAGACAGCTTTTATTCTCCAAATAAATAGCTAATTAACACAGCTACTTTCACCTTTACATAATGGGATGCTTGTTATTTGCCCCTTTGCAATCCATGAAGATGGGAGTTTGGTCTGGAAGTGGGACTGGACATGTAAGGAGGCACCTCATTTGGAAAACACTCATTAGTCACACAGACTGATGGCACCTTGAAAGCCAGTGGGGAGAGGAGCACCTGGCTCAGAACATGCACAGGAGACCTTCCAAATCGGTGGTTATCTCTACTCCACTCTGGCTCAATACTGAGATGTCTGGGAGACACCCTCCAGCAGGTGCCTTCAGGACTGCAGACTGGTGACAACTCCCCCATAGCACCAAGGTCCTGAAATATCTAAAATCGTGCCTCTCCAACATGGGTGATGTTCATGACAAGCATGTCAGAATAGTCTCAGGTCTATAGCACAGGTCACCATAACACAGTGGTGGACTGGATCTGGGCCCAGCTCACAGGGCAGTTTAATCCAGACCCCAAGAACCATGACAGGACACATAGTTTGGTCAAGACTTCTCATTTACTCCTTCTCCCAAAATTGCCAGCGGCTCTTCAGCCTTTGGTCACCAGCTGATCTCCCCAGCTACCTCTCCTGCTTATAAACCCTGCAGCTTTTTCACATGGAGGGTCCACTATATTCTGTCTTTCCATAATGTTTCCACGTTCACCTTCCTGCTTGAATTACTTAGATATAAAACCAGCTCATCTGCTTTTGAAAGCAAGGACTCTTGCACACAAGAAACAAGGTTTTCTCCAACATTTTTGCTTACTTTTCTCATTTTTCATTCACTGAGCGCTGCTCGGCTGAGGGCTATGGGAAGATGCCAGGTATCCTCTCTCATGTCCTCATGAGTAATACTATAATATCATTCTTGGCTATTATTTAGTTCTTCATCACATACTGTTACCCAGGTTCCGCTGGGTGATATTTCAGACCTTTCAGTACTTCAGAGTTCACCCACACCAGGGAAGTTTTCCTGCAAAATAGAACAAATGCATTCATTCTGATTCACAGCACATACAGTTTTGATTACTTTTTTATTGACCCTGTTTTACTTTAGGTCAACCTGAAATTTGGCCTTTGACCTAAAATGAAATAATCCATTTGGTTTCACATTATATTTTATCAACCCTAAATAAGACAGACAAAATTTGAGATGGAGCTGTCGTTTTTAATGTTTTTAATCTTAAAACCATAGGCTCATGTAGGTTGAAGGGATCTCCAGAGATGTCTAGTCAACCAAGTGCCCAAAGCAAGTCCAGTTTGAGCACATTGTCAGTCCATGTCAAGTGGGAGTTATCTCCAAGAATGGAGACTCCATCATCCCTCTGTGCCTCTTCACAATGTTTGACCAGTCTTTGTACAAAAAAGTTTTTATATCTAAGCAGAATTTCCCTTGCTCCAACCCGTGTCCATTGCTTCTTGGCCTTTCATTGTGCACAGGTGACAAAACCTGTCTCTGCCTTCTCTGCACCCTCCTGTCAGGTAGCTGTAGACAGTAAGATCCTCCTCCCTTTGCCTTTTCTTCTCACTGAACCAACTCATTTTCCACAGCTTCTCCTCATACATCATGTACTCCAACCCTCTGACCATCTCGTTGGTGTCTGCTGGACATACTCCAGTACATCAGTGTCTTCCTTGTCCTGGGGAGCCAGAAACTGGAGACAGTGTCCAGATGTGGTCTCACAAGTGCCAAATAGAGGGGAATAATCACTGCCCATGACCTGCTGGCTGCACTCCCACTGATACAGCCCAGGATGTGGTTGGTCTTTCAAAGATGATGAAGAGCAGCCTTGCAATGACTTCAGCCAGCGCCATCAGCACCTTCAGACGCATCCCATCTGGTCCCCTGTGTATTTTTGTTTTGGAAAATAAAAAAAGTCTAAGAAATATCAAAACTTGAAGTTCTCACTTTCCAAAAACTGTATATCCTTTGTTTTGACTGAAGGAATGGATGGTTCCAGAACTTCAAATGACATTTTATTCAGAAAATTTGCTTTCCACAGGAAAATTCTACCCATCACCACTTCAGATCTGTTTGCAAACTTTATGACATTGTGCTTATCGTAATTTTAACTAAGCTGTTCTTTGATGCATGTTGTAAAAAGACCAATAACCACCTTACAATTGAAAAGAGGGAGCCCTCTGCTCCCCTCCTGAACCTCTACAGTCCCTGTGGGTTCATTCCTTTGCTCTCTCTCCTTGCACCGACTGACTGCTCTGGCCTTGGATTGTGCATGAGCATGAATGTGGCTTTTATTCATTTGTTTCCACTCAAATAAAAAAGGAGGACGTCCTCTCCCCTGAGGAACGGCTCCAACCTGTGCCTTGCTCACAGCTGGGCTCAGAAGTGGCATGGATGTGCTTGAAAGGCAAGCGCAGAGCTCTGCCTCATCTTTGTCTTCAAGATAAGCTAGTTGTGGATTTCACCACACCAATACTTCTATGGAGTGAGTCGTAGGAAGGGATATTAAAGCTTTCCCTAAAATTATCCTCTTGTTTTCACTTGAAATTAGTTCACATGGAATTTGCAGACTTTGGACCTTCCACTGGGGAAATACGCTCATGTGGTGACTTGTGGATTGCTGATGTCCTAAAGAAAATTCCAGCTTCTCTATTTGAAAATTGTTTTTAGGCTTTGCCTTGGCAGATCTAAGCAGTAAGTGGCTGGAAATCCTGCACTGAGCAGGAGTTCCTGGGATCTGGGGAGTTGGTCCAGTGTTCTCCATCTGTTCCAGCACCGTTGCCAAGTTAAACTTCTGTGCTACAGATTACACAAAGGGGAGAAAAGAGCTACAAATGAAAAAAAGGTTTGAAAATGGGGGACTTTGAATTTAACCAAGGGAAAAGAGAATAACGTGGGCCTCTTTGGGGCTAGAGCAGACAGCTGTGGTGAGGAGACTTCACATCTGCCTGGAGATGACCACTCCATAGCTGTGAGACTCCCCCCCTCCACCAGCGAGGGCTGGATGCATACCCCAGCCTACCTGAGGGCAACAAGAAAGGTGTTTGTATCCCTGATTTGAATTCACAGGAAATGGAGGGATCGCCTTACTCTTGGCAGGAGAAAGAGGCAATTTTCATTCTAAATAAGGCAGCTCCTATGTCAAAAGTTCCACAGTGAAATCCCACTGCACTCACTGCATGGCGTTTTATGAATAAAATCTTAATAAATGTCCAGTGCTTGATTTTTCGCAGCAGACTTGCCTGGCTTTGATCTACACTTGCCTGGGCTCAGCACGGCTGCTGCTGCCTGCCAAGCTAAAGAGAAAAAAAGTTACTTTCCTTAGGTTTAAATAAAAGTGTGGTTTTTTTAAACGCTTGGCTGTTGAGTTGTGTGTTATACATCATGCCTCGGCCCCATCCCTTCTCTCCCAATCCAGAGTGCACACTGAAACAATTTCCCTGTGGTTTCCCTCCTTGGTGGAGTCGAATTCCTAGAAAACAAAAGGAATGTTGCAACTGTGGTCACAAGCTCTAAGCCTGCAAATCTTAACATCCAGGCGGGAGCCTTGGCTTGAGCAGGGCACTGATAGCAGCTTATCAGGAGCGGGTACCGTGGGTTTGATCCTTGCCATTGGGTTGGGCAAAGCAGCTGGGTCTGTCCGGTTCAGTACACATCCCAGTTCCCACAGGAACATAATGCCTCACTCGTGTCTGTAAAATTAGGGAATATTTCTACAGCCCTGGGAAAGGCAGAAAGCAGTGAGGATCTGATCGCCTGTGTTGGCCCCTTGCCCCCATCCCTGAGGTCAGCTCAGAGCCTCCCCAGACTTCCAGTGGCAAACCCATCAGGACCTGGCTCTGACCCGGTCCTGTCTAAACGCTCCTGAGGGATCCTCAGGATGGCATACAGGCTCTCATCCAAGTTAATCCACATGGAATTCAGGCAAAGCTGATATAGCCAAGGTGCACCTCATTGGTGCTTGGCCATGGCTCCCAGCCCAGCTGGATCCAGCTTTCCTCCATCTGCCCCAGAAGGCTGATCGAGGGGTACTGGTGGAGAGGTGGGCTGGGACTGAAGTTCTCATTCCCACCAAAGAGGTAATGCTACTCTTTGGGCTTGTGCGAAGTGGTGTGACAGCAATGTCAGCATGTCCACTGCCTTATGGCTCTGTTCCTTCAGATGTCACAGGCTTCTGCCGCAGCAAACCAGGAAAAACCTGGGAAGGAAGCAGTTGGCAAGTGTCATCTGTCCAGGCATCCAGAGCACAGGGCTGTCCCCTGCTAGCCAGCACACACTGCCCAGGTGGAATCCTGTCCTGTTGCTGAGGAAAACTTGGGCTCTTCTCATCGCTCTGAAGTGACTCCACCAGGACCTGAGCAAGACCAGCCCTACTGCAAGGGCAAGGCCACTCCAGGATCCATTGGTGTCTGTGGGCCACCCAAAATAGTGGTGGTTCCTCTGCCAGCTTGGAACTGAGCGCTGACAGTGTCAGCATCACAGAGACCAGAGGATTGTGCCTGCTCTGGATGTCTAGAAGACAGCTGCCTTTTTCTGCTTGACCTCAATCTTTTCTGTCCATCATGAATGAGCAAAAATCTGGACAATGTGATCCAAAGGGCAAAGAAAGGAAGTAAGCGCCATCCACTGCTCTGTGTTTGGCATTTCAGCAGCTCTGGTTTTATCAGGCCTTTCTGCTTTTGGAAGTCTATGAGACAAAACACCACTTTAATTACTAAAACGCTCTTGCTTTTTGCATGAGCGGCAGCATGACCCTTCACATCCCGCTCTGGGAACTGTGAGCAACAGCGAGGCTGATGGCCGTGAGCTGTCATTAACACATTACTGTCCTGCATCTCTCCCACTGGTGCCCTCACCTTTCTCCTCAGGTGTGACTCCTCTCCCCCCATCTCCCACAGCTTCCAGCACCTGCACTGACACCCCCCACCAATGCCCCAAGTGATGGGGTTGCTCAGTGCACCAGGAGGTGGCTGCTAGTCCCTTCTCCTGTCCCTTGGCTGCCTGTCACGTGCTGTGCTTGCAGCCAAATGCCCATCCAAAGCCACCAAGCAAACTTTAGCTTTCTAGAATTACAATGATGAATGGTAAAGTGTGCTCAGTGGGGACATTTGCAATACCAGATTCCCCTCCCCCCATAAACCCTGCTATAGACTCTCTTACCTTACTTGGAGAAGATCTTATTGAAGAGAATTTTTTNTTTTTTCCCTCCTTACAGACTGCAAAGGTATTTTAAACAGTTATAGCAGTAGACAAAATTGTCCTTTTGAAACTAATTTTTTACAAAGGAAAAAAAAAAAAAACAACCCCAAACTTGCTTTTTTGAGGGCAGCTCCTCCAGGGCTGACCCCAGGCAGTGACGGTTGGATTTGGAGACCTTACAGTGCTGTTTCGTGCCAGGGTGCAATGCACCTGGGTTATCTGAGGTGTCGGTCGTAGGGTAAGCCCTTGGGATTGTTTGGGGGTTTTTTTGGTGAATTTTGAAGGGCATCTATACAATGTGCAGGAGTGGAGATGTGCAGCATTCTAGGAGGAGCCACTGCTATTTGCCATTGTCAGTACATGGGCAAACTTGATCCCTTTTGGGGCATCAGCTGTCCCCGACCTAGGCAGATGGCTGCCTCCTGTTAACTGTCCACCTGATCCGAAGGTGATTAATGAGGGAGAAAATTTCTGGGGGTGACAGTAGATTCATTGCTGTGGAGCTCAGAGAGAGTCACGTTTTCATGACAAAGGCAAGGTACTGGAACATCACTTAACCCTTCCCGGCTCGGGCATTAGCTGGGGCCAGCGGTGCACAGCACAGCTCATCCAGCTCTTTCCAACGTTATTCCCTGGGGTCATCCATTCCCTTCCACTGGCCGTGTGAGTAGAGAGTTCGTGTCGTGAATCCTAGTGCCTTGATGTCCACACAGGACTTTTTTTACTATATGTTTTAGGCAAACAAATGTTACTGGACTCAGCCAAAGGCAAGGCAGGCAAATGATCTGGGCTGCGTTACTTAGAATGTCAGATAAGATGAAAAAACTGTCTGGTTTGATGTGAAAACCCTGTTGGATCATGCCAGACTGTTTGCTAAACTGGAAAGCGAGTGAAACAGTTAATGTTTTAGAACAATTTCCCTGAGGAAACCTTCGTCTGAATTTGTTCCTGACTGCCTTTAAATGCTTCATGTGGTGCTGCTGGCTTCCACTTTTGATCTTAAATAAGTTATGAAATTTGATGAGAAGTTTCTGGAAATTCCCTGTGTCTGTTTTTGACTGCTGTTCACTGCAGAAGCATGTTTCAAAGGAAGATGGCACCATGCCCCCATCTGGGGGCACAGAGGCTGAAGCACAGACAGATGTCATGACTGTCCCTCAGCAGACCTGAAGACAGACAGACCTTGTCTCTTGGGCTCTGTCTCGGTCTCACAAAAATCGCTTATATTGTAGAGCAGCCAGAAACAGCATCAAAAGCTGGATTATGTGGCACTCGTTCTCTTGGGGTATGCCGAGAAGCCTTTTGCCACAGGGAAAGCACGTCTCATGCCGTGGGTCTGCCTTGCAGACTGCCCACAGGCCATCCACCCAGACTGTCAGATGTTCTGCTACCTTGCCAGGTTTATTTGGACATGGGTCCCTGCACGCTGGCTGCATGGCTCCCGTCATGCCAGAGCTTGAATTGCAGGGTTACTGGTTTGTACTGCCAGCAAACCCGGCAGGAAGACAACCCTGGAGCTGTGTTAGCTTGCAGTGAAGCAGATTCAGGGGATGTGTCTTCCCATTCCATTACCCAGCTCATGTGAGCCTGGTCTGTCTCTAGACAAGTCCTGTTCTTAGAGGGACAGGATTCTGGCCACACTCTGCCACTCTGGAGTGGCTGCAGGAGGAAGAGATGCTCTGCAGGTTGTCTGGGCCCAAGGAACATCCACCTGTCTTTCAGGAGGCGTCCAGGGGTCACAGCTGATCCAGGACAGAGCATCTTTGGCTCCCTACCAAGGAGGAGCGGAGCCCACAGTCACCTTTGCACAGGCGTGGCTATCTGGCTTCTTAGGATGCTTCTCCTGGCCTCCTCCATCACCGTCATCTGAGTAGCTGGTCCAAGTGATCACTGCTCTGCCCACTGGCAGCATCCCACACCCTGGCACCGCAAAGCTTTCAGGTAGCGCAGGTTTATCACCCATGTGCGCTTTACCGTATCATCCTCACACCATTTATACACCATTCCCTTTAAATGAAATCTCTTGATTTCTTCGTTTCAAAGCTGGAGCGAGCAGCTGTGGGCTTGCCAGGACACAGCCTTCCAGGGAGCTTGGAGCAGCAGCATAAATCCCACATTCCCTGACCTCAGTTCTCAGCAAGAATCTGAACGCAAGAGCCTGATCTTGATTTTTTTTATTTTTTTTTTTTTTTTAAAATGACATCACAATTAAGAACTGTTGCTGTCCTGACAGCAGTTGTGTCATCTTGCAAGAAGCAACATGTACTAATTTTAGCGCATGCATTTTTTAGATTACACTCAGTCAGAAATGGAAAAGTTAAAGCTTTGTTACGTGTTTGACAGTCACTGATATGACTGAAGACATCATCTACACTTTTATGCAGAAATATGGGAAAGAGGTGTAATAATGCATAACATTAGAACTGGCACTGATGAGAGAGACAGAAAAAGCCAAATTCCCATCTCTCATTATACTTATAAGATCCTGGTAACATGTATTGCCCAGAGCCATGAGATAGCTAAGTCCAGCCTGAAAGAGAAAGTCAAAGTTAACAAGTGTCTCCTCTGTGCATTTTCGTGATTACAATGACATTAGTTAATGAGGATCTCAGGCTATTTTTCCATAGGAATGTCACGTGCAGTGCATGTGATACCTGGAGCTCACCAAAAGGAAGAGCTGTGATCTTTTTCCCTACCCTGTCAGATGGTCATATGCATTATTTATTGCCCGCAGTTCAGTCCAGGCACACAAGAGACATGGCAAAAATTGCTGGACCAATGCTACAAACAACTTGTAAATCTCTACTGAGTTTGTCAAATAGTTTTGACAGATGATTAATTATTTGCAAATCTTTCATTTCACTAATCATAAAATTATAGGCTGTACTTTTTTCCTTTTGAAACATTTTAGGAGCTTGAATAGATATAATAATTTAAAATTACTTACAGTCTCCTCCAAAACCAAAACGAAGTGCATTGTTTAAAGTCAAAGTATATGTTTATGTCAAGCTAAAATGTTCATCAAATCACCCCTAAGCGAATCTTCCTTTCTCTTCCTTTATTTTTCAGTTTGTCCAGTGCAGCAAAAAAAATCAATTACTTGTACAGCTCTATTCTAAGCACATAATTAATAATAATAATTAATTACAAGCATTTTCCACTCTGCTTCACGTGTTAAAACTGAAACACTTCACAAGTAGTTTATCTCCATGACAGCCCTGTGAACTAAGGCAAGGCGTTACCCTGTTTTACAGGCAGGGATCTTAAACGCAGTGCAGTTGGCATGAAAAAATATTTGCTAATTTTGAGAGGCTGGCAACTGATTTTTTTTCAATTATAATAATTTTAGAGCAGTTCATGCACTTTCAAAAAAGTCTGGGCCCTTGGACTTTTCTTTGGGTATGTTTTGGAAGCCACAATGGCCAAGCTAAGAAAATTTCTCTAACTTAATTATGTTTGTTAGTTAGGCAGCCTTAGTTAAAATAGTGGTCACTGTTCCTGTCCTCTAGCAAGCTTTACTCCAGATGGTTCTGTCCTATGATTGATATTTACCTACCTTTATTCCTACAAACAGGGATTCTCCATTTGACTCTTAAAAACTGCAGAAGGGCAGCTGCTTGTTATTTAGGGCAATTTTGTGTGGGTGGGTTGGGAGTGCATTTAGCCATCCTACTGCCTCTTGTGCTTCAGAGCTTTTCCCTTGTGGAGTATTCTGGGCCATGGGAAAAAAAAAAATTATTAAGCTAAGAAACATCAACTGCTCTACTACTTCTTGTTTCTCAAGAGGCTGATGTGCACCCCAGTGTTGCCTGAAAGAAAGAAGACTTTCCTCCAACTCCCTCTCCCACCCCCAACAAGAGGTCTGCTGTGAAGTTATATTGGGTGCAAACTGCAGAGGTAGGTTACACGCTTTAGGTATTCATAGAATGGTTTGGGTTGGAAAGGACCTTCAAGATCACCCAGTCCCACCCCCTTGCCCTGGGCAGGGACACCTCCCACTAGACCAGATTGCTCCAAGCCCCGTCCAACCTGGCCTTGAACACCTCCAGGGATGGGGCAGCCACAGCTGCTCTGGGCAACCTGGGCCAGGGTCTCACCACCCTCACAGTCAACAATTTCTTCCTGAGATCTCACCTATATCTCCCCTCTTCCAGTTTAAAACCGTCACCCCTTGTCCTCTGGCTCCACTCCCTGATCCCGAGTCCCTCCCCAGCTTTCCTGGAGCCCTTTTAGGGACTGGAAGGGGCTCGAAGGTGTCCCCGGAGCCTTCTCTTCTCCAGGCTGAACACCCCCAACTCTCTCAGCCTGTCCTCGCAGCGGAGGGGCTCCAGCCCTTGGATCATCTCTATGGCCTCCTCTGGACCCGCTCCAACAGGTCCAGTTGCCTTCTCCACACTGCCTGGGACCAGGTAGACCCGGGAATGATTGGGGTGAACGTAGTATCGTGCACACAAGCAATGCCAAAACACTCAGCCACCCAGGGGGAAAACAGATGGGGAACTAGACAAATGTATACAAGTGTTTGTAACTCCCTGTGGCCAGCAACAAGCGTTTGACGGCAGGGACATAAAGAACTGGTTGGAGGCTTGAATGAGACTTTGAAGGAGATCTTGCTGGGAAGCCTGCATCCTGGGGCTTGCCATGCCCTAATCACATGCAGCTGTGCTGAAAAGTCCTGCCCTAGAAAATCAGGGAGGGAGCTAAAAGCATCGTGTTTGTAGAGGTTTGCATATGTTGGAGGGATTAAAATGCTTATTAACCCTCCAAAGTGGAATGTGGGTGGTGGAGGGGGGGAAAGAGTATATTTCCCACGTGTGCCAGTCATTTGTAGGGCTGTGTCCCACTGCAGCCCTCCGGAGAGCCTGCAGAGAGAGGAGAGCAAACATACCCAGGAAATGTTAATTAAACATGTTCTCCGAGATTGGTTACATGTGAATTAACAGAGGAAGTGGACTGAGCAGGATCATGCCAGAGGTGAGACACAGGACAGCATCTATTCTAAGCACAAAGAACAGTCTTCACTAGCCCAGATACCCTAGACCCAAATAAAATCTAACCAGCATTACAAATGCTTTCCAAAAGTAAAAATCTGAGGTTGATTTAGCACCTGGAAAAGAAACAAGAAAAATTCTCCATTTATGTAATATCACCTGCCTTGGACACTTGAAAGTCTGGTTTTTAAAATATTTGGTAGTCAAAAGTTGCAGATAGATTTCTGGGAGCTTCTGCAAGTGTAACAAAGACCCTGTGTGCATTTTTAGGTGTCAGAACACCTTTATATATCCACATAAAAAACGTGATGATCCTAATACAGGAGTTAGCAAGGATTAAACTAGATTAGACTGGAAAGGGCATCTTTTGCCTCAGCAATTGTCACCAACTTGCTGTGCCCTTGAGAGGGAGGAGAATGTAGTTTCCTGTGCTTTCACCAGTGCTCTGCTCTGTTCGATGTCCCAGTTCTGCCATTCTCAACCAGGTAAAGTCCATGTGTGTATTGCAGGATGGGGCCCGGGAGATAGTTTTTGTATCTCGTGGAGCTCTGCAGAGGTGTTGACAGGGCTGCATTCCTCGCAATGCTCCATTATTGGCCGCCTGTGAAAACAAGCTCTGCTTTTTCCCTGTTAGTCTCCACAAGTTTGCTGTTAATTAGGCTGAGCATCATTCTGACTTCTATAAAGCTGGTAGGGGGTTGATTAGGAAGAGCCAAAAGAACAAAGGCGGCAGGGAGGACGTTTCAAAGAGAAGCGGGAGGAGAAGAGATAATGGTCTCCCTGTCAGCTTGGGGCTTGCCCTGGAATTCCTGCACCTCCTCGAACCCCTCCAATAGCTGCATTTGAACCCTCCTCCGCTGGGTGTAAAGAGGTAACTGAGCTCCAAGCCAGATGGTGGGATAATCAGGAGGCGTTCAGCTCACTGGCTGCATTGTGCACAGCCATTTGGGGTCCGTTTGGTGCAGAAACTTTTCTGAACCTCTTTGACCTGAAAAGCAGCTTGATCTGGGCTTTCTGGGGAGACTTCTGGCACCGCTGGCTGTCCACGCGGGGCAAATTCCACCTCCTGGAAGAGCTGCGGGTGTGCAGTGGCAGAGAGCAGAGGAAGCCTAGAGAGGAGGAGGGCGATGTGCACTTTATTATATCTTATTTAAAGAAAAGCCATCAGTAATGATTCCTAAAGCAAGAGGCAGAGGAAAGATTGTTGGTTGGGTTTTTTTTTTTTT
>VYXH01011573.1:175667-273058 GCA_013397275.1 Burhinus bistriatus | reverse complement strand
GCTGGGAGACTTGGGGAATGCAGGGGTGATGGGGTTGGGGGGGGGAGGAAGACGAGGGAGCAGGAGGAGTGGGTACAGTCTGTGGAGCACCATCCATTTTACAGAGGGATTTCTCCTCTCCTCCCTGGTCTCCCAGCCTGAGCCCGGCCTTGCTGCTCCTGGCACCCCGCAGCAGCACCCTCAGGCCCAGCCCGAGGCCGCCCACCGCCTCACGGGATGGCACCCCCACTCCAGGGGTCTGTGCCGCACCATGGTCCACACCCCTTGCCAGGGGTCTGTTTTCCTTTCCCCCCCATTGCCTGGAGCCTCTCAGACCCGAGATGGCTGTAAGGACTAAAATAAAGCCGCTCCAGTGGCAGCCGTGGGCTCCTTCTCCCCTCAGTGCGCCCCGGCTTCCCTTTGGGCTCTGCCCCTCAGCTCTGCTCGTGCTGGGCCTGTGGGATCCCTCCGCTGTGTCACCTACCCCCAGGGGAAGCAGGGCTCCTGCCCTTTTTCCTCAGGAAGGGGCCTTGTTCATCAGGATGGACTCTCTCTGGGGGGTGAGGACCTGCCCTGGTGTGATTCGGGGCTAAACTCTTGATCTGGCCCCTACCCAGCTGTGGCCATCTCATAGGCTCAGTTGCCAGCCCTGGAGACCTGGCCACGCTGTGCTCGCACCAAGGTGTGCCCACAACCAGTGGAGCGAGGGGTCTCCTTACTGCCTCCATCTGCCCACTCCCCCCCTCCACAGAGGCTTTGGGCCCCGTATCATCTCGCTCCCCATGGCATCCCCGTCCCAGCTCAGGAGTTCTCCTTCTACAGCCCTCCAGCATGCCCAGCCCTCCACCTTCTCCTCTCTCCCTTCACCCTCCATGGAAACTGAGCTTGGCTTAATGCACCACAGCTTCATGCTCTAGCCTCAGCTCACAGTCCTCCACCTCACTCCAGCCCACAATGACCTTTTGCCTGCCTCAGCACTGGTGCGCATGTCCCTCTGATGGGTTTGTCAGCAGACTGCTCCCCTCAGCCAGCTAGAATTACTGAGTCTCTAGGAGGTTGTTTTCTAGCAACTGATCTCCATGTCATGGCCTGTCTGCAGTACAATGCAGTAAAACAGACCTCAGGGACCTGGGAAGATGGTCCATAAATAGGATCTGCTCTTTCTTGAAGTTCTTCTCTTCCTTCATAGCCTGGCATCTCCTGTTGCTCTTCTGAACCGAGGCACTATGCCAAGGTCAGTATCATAACCCACCACCACGGGCAGGCCCAGGACAGATGAGCTTTTGTCACTCTTCGTTTCTCCATCAGGAGGGCAGGAAAATGGATGCAAGGGCAGAACCATGACTCTTGGAGATCTTCTCTTGGTTTCCAGCTCTTGGGAAAGAAAGTTTTGGTAATGCTGTAGTAGGGAATGACGCTATGAACATCTTGGCTGCATCTACAAGGAGCTAAACTCGGTGTGACTGACCCCATTGTCTTAACTCCAGGGAGGAGCTGCCTGGGATGATCAATCATTTTAAAAATGAGAAAGCCCTTAAGAACACTTGCGTCTCTCTCTTTTTCTTTCCTCTGTTTTTGCTTCTAGAAAGAGAACGGCAGGACGGCACCTCGGCACTTAGGGGTTGCTGCCAAAAACCATCCTCCACCAAGGCAGCAGGGACCCTCCAGCTGGAAGAAGCTTTTGGGGCAGCCAGGGGAACCGAGGAATCCGTGCCATCATGGGGGTATTATGGCTGGCCAGGTTCATGCTGGGATGTACAGCAGTTATGTATGTGGAACAAGCCCAGGGTCAATATGAAGGGGACTTGCAGACAGACAGATTTGCNTTTTTCCTGCTTTGGGGCTGGGCTGGAACAAGAAAGTGCTGCTGTGGGAAAGCAAGGGGGACAGTTAGGGGGAGGCTCGGGGGCCCCGTCCCTCCCCGCAGGAGCGGACGTGGAGCCACTTGCAGAAGCAGCCGATTATTTCCACTCTGGGAGGGGAGACCCACCAGGATTCTTCCTCCCTGAAGGAACAAACATTTGGGGTCTCGAGGTGAGAGATGCTTCCTTGACCCTCCAGGAGGAGGAAGGAACGGTTCCCTGCTTTCACATGCCAGGCTGGGAGACTTGGGGAATGCAGGNTGCCAGGGGTCTGTTTTCCTTTCCCCCCCATTGCCTGGAGCCTCTCAGACCCGAGATGGCTGTAAGGACTAAAATAAAGCCGCTCCAGTGGCAGCCGTGGGCTCCTTCTCCCCTCAGTGCGCCCCGGCTTCCCTTTGGGCTCTGCCCCTCAGCTCTGCTCGTGCTGGGCCTGTGGGATCCCTCCGCTGTGTCACCTACCCCCAGGGGAAGCAGGGCTCCTGCCCTTTTTCCTCAGGAAGGGGCCTTGTTCATCAGGATGGACTCTCTCTGGGGGGTGAGGACCTGCCCTGGTGTGATTCGGGGCTAAACTCTTGATCTGGCCCCTACCCAGCTGTGGCCATCTCATAGGCTCAGTTGCCAGCCCTGGAGACCTGGCCACGCTGTGCTCGCACCAAGGTGTGCCCACAACCAGTGGAGCGAGGGGTCTCCTTACTGCCTCCATCTGCCCACTCCCCCCCTCCACAGAGGCTTTGGGCCCCGTATCATCTCGCTCCCCATGGCATCCCCGTCCCAGCTCAGGAGTTCTCCTTCTACAGCCCTCCAGCATGCCCAGCCCTCCACCTTCTCCTCTCTCCCTTCACCCTCCATGGAAACTGAGCTTGGCTTAATGCACCACAGCTTCATGCTCTAGCCTCAGCTCACAGTCCTCCACCTCACTCCAGCCCACAATGACCTTTTGCCTGCCTCAGCACTGGTGCGCATGTCCCTCTGATGGGTTTGTCAGCAGACTGCTCCCCTCAGCCAGCTAGAATTACTGAGTCTCTAGGAGGTTGTTTTCTAGCAACTGATCTCCATGTCATGGCCTGTCTGCAGTACAATGCAGTAAAACAGACCTCAGGGACCTGGGAAGATGGTCCATAAATAGGATCTGCTCTTTCTTGAAGTTCTTCTCTTCCTTCATAGCCTGGCATCTCCTGTTGCTCTTCTGAACCGAGGCACTATGCCAAGGTCAGTATCATAACCCACCACCACGGGCAGGCCCAGGACAGATGAGCTTTTGTCACTCTTCGTTTCTCCATCAGGAGGGAAGGAAAATGGATGCAAGGGCAGAACCATGACTCTTGGAGATCTTCTCTTGGTTTCCAGCTCTTGGGAAAGAAAGTTTTGGTAATGCTGTAGTAGGGAATGACGCTATGAACATCTTGGCTGCATCTACAAGGAGCTAAACTCGGTGTGACTGACCCCATTGTCTTAACTCCAGGGAGGAGCTGCCTGGGATGATCAATCATTTTAAAAATGAGAAAGCCCTTAAGAACACTTGCGTCTCTCTCTTTTTCTTTCCTCTGTTTTTGCTTCTAGAAAGAGAACGGCAGGACGGCACCTCGGCACTTAGGGGTTGCTGCCAAAAACCATCCTCCACCAAGGCAGCAGGGACCCTCCAGCTGGAAGAAGCTTTTGGGGCAGCCAGGGGAACCGAGGAATCCGTGCCATCATGGGGGTATTATGGCTGGCCAGGTTCATGCTGGGATGTACAGCAGTTATGTATGTGGAACAAGCCCAGGGTCAATATGAAGGGGACTTGCAGACAGACAGATTTGCAGGCTATGAGGAAAGACAGCCAGCAAACAGAGTGAGAAGAAGAGGCCAAGACACTTTACGAGGGTAAGTTTAACGTTCTTTTCTATTTTACAAAGCAGAACTTGGGTTGTTATCATAGCACATGCTTACAGAATTGCCTTTCCTTGAGCTCAGGAAGGAGTCTGCTCTGCAGACCTACAGCAGGAGGAAAGCTTATGCCACAGGGGACAACCGAGCAGACGCCCATGTGAGCAGAGCGCTGTGCACTGGGCTCTGTGAGGGGATCCCAGCACCTTAGGGCTGACCTGCCGGGACTATGAAGAGCCATCCACACCCTGCCTGTTTGTGGGAGGGATGCTGGGCATTTTCCTGGAGGGATGCTTGTGCCTGGGCTTTCCACCATCACTAGTGGGGATGCTCTCAGCTCAGGTTTTGACTCTGGAGTCGCCTTTGGCTCTCTGCTACCTGTCAATGCTCTGGGCTGTATTGGGAGGTTATTGCATCTGATGGCTGCTTGATGATTGTTACTAATGGGAAGGTGTCACGCTAAGTCCCTTGTTGTGCAGCATAGTTGTGGCTTGTGCTCTCATTTATAGATAAATCGGTGCGAGAGCTGGACCAGTGAGCATTTTCCACCTGAGGAGGGAGACAAGGCTCAGCTAGAAAATCCTGAAGCTTGTGCTGGAGCTCAGCTGTGTTTGCATGCTCTCAAGATGGTTCCTGGCCCCGGCACTGATTCTGGGTTATTTTAAGTCTGCCTGGCTGTAGTTCTTGGAAAATGTTCCTGTGTCAGTGGGCAGAATCAGAGCAGAACGTGATACACACGCGAAGCCTGGGCTGTGCCAGAGTCATCCGGCATTTGCTGGGGAATGTTTCTTGAATGGGATGGAGTGCTGTGCTTTCAGCCCAGACAGTCAAATGTGCTGTGTTTGGGCTGGAGCTGGAACATAGCCTGGCCGTCGAGCTGCCAGGGGCAAGGCCATGGGGCTGGCGGCATCTGCTCTTGGAATTCAAACGTGCATGGCCACTCCCTCCTGCTACAGCGGATTCGGGAAAGACGGACAGCAAGTGTCCTGGGGGTTTAGTCTTCTCAAAACTAGCTACCAAAAGCAGCTATCAGCTCACTCACAGGGTAGGGACACCCTGTGTCTGCCCCAGTATGACCCATAAGTAATTTCACCATGTTCCTCTCTTTGAGTCCGTCAACCCTCAGATAAAACATCCTGAATCTTTATGACTATCAGGGATGAAGGCCGTTTCTTGAAAAGGATGGGATGACAGTCTACCAGATCCAGAGACTCTTGTTCAGCTTGCCTGCCCAGGGCTATATGGGATTGATTACTGTGCTCATAACGGGGATAAAAGGATTGGAAGGAGTTGATATGCACGTGGATAATCCTGCCTCATGCAGCCCTGTGAAGAGAAAGGAAGGGCAGAGCAAGGAAAGGATGAATGTTTCCATTCCCTCTGGGACCCCAGAGAAGGTCACTGATGTCCAGTGGTCTTATGGCACTCAGTGACTTAGGTGACCAGATCTCATTTTCAGGAATGATTTACATCTTAAATCCTTTTGACTTCTGGTGAGTCTGAAGGGTCCAAATCCCAAGTGCGTTTTAAAAATGAAGCCCAGATTCCCAAGTTAGAAATTACTTCTGAAAACCCTTCTCTCCTTTAAAGCCTCAGACATGGACCAACATTTAAGTAAAGTAATACCAGATTATTGGTTGTGTAAGTTCTTAAAGGCCACACAGTAAGTTCGAGGCAGGATCAGAATCAGGCCTTGAAGTGTCTGGCTCCCAGTCCCCTGCAGGGAGCTGAGGACCACACTGCTACCTCCTTCATTTTCTCTTCTGCTTTCCTCATGCCCTCTGAAGCAATTGCTGTAGGAAAAGCAAAAAACCCCACTGGGATGAGTGCGGGGTCTGTTTAAGGAAGTCTGTGCAACTATAATTTAAGACAACTGAAGAATCATTGTTTCTTGGCCCTTGGGAGAACAGTCTTGTTTCAAGGGAGGGGATCGTGGTGGGCAACACAAGGGAAGCTGGCAAAACTCAGTGGCTGGAGCTTCTGCCCCAGGCACTTCCCGTGCTCCGTGTCAAGTGACCCTGACAGTCTCCTAAGTTTTGTGTCCAAATCTCTCCTTCAGGATTTCCAACCCTTCAGCAGTCTCTCTCTTTAAAACCTCTATTTTACAAGCAGATAAAAACCACTTGAGATGAGAAATCTGTTGAAGAGTGATGTTTTAAATCATGTCGACTGGGCTTAGAAAGCAGCTACAGATGTCACCAGCTGCAGTGCTGTAGATGGGTCTGGCAGCCAGTGAAAGCCATCTCCTGCAGAGCCACAGACCCAGTAATTTTTGTTGTAGATTCCCCAAAGAGCACTAGCCCCTCATTCTTTATGCTCTGCCTTGGAATAATTCTGGGGGGGGTTGCAGTTGTGGATCAACATCTTCCCTGACCTGGGTTTTTCTGCCTTAAGGTATCAGGATTCTTTGCTGCTGTGAAATTTAGCTGTTTGATATGCTTCTTTGGGAAAATCAGATAAGTCCTTGTTTAAGGTTTGGTTTACTCACAGACTAGCACTGCATTACCAAAAGAAATGAATGAACAGTGAGTTTCTTGGTGCAACTTTAAATGTAAAGGAAGGTAGGGTTGTTTTTTGAAGTTTGGTGTTATTTTACACTGTAGGCATGCAGGTGGCTTATCTTGACTATTGCGATTTGTGGAATCATCTAGTCTATAATGCCACATCCCTAAACACACATTTGAACACGTTTATCTGTGGTGTCTATTTTAACAGTTTACGACACCATTGCAAGTATTTGCTTTGGCGTTTGCTTTCAAAGACCCACAACTTTCTCTTTCAGAGAGACAGACTAGTTTCAATGCAGCTTTCATCTGAAATATCTTTGGTTCTGAGACTTTCTTTGGTTCTGAGGCTTGCATAAAAGGAATTTAAATAGAACTGGAATTAAAATACAGCAAAGCTTAGCTGCATCACATGGGCCTGAGCTGGCAGCTTCCCTGGCGAGCCCTGGGCCACCACCCGCAGCCACTGTCCTGAACACTCTGGTTTCTGTGATAATGTTCAAAAGTTTGTGTATCGGTTCTGGATGGAAGGAAATGGACAAATAGATTTTGGGGGTTCACTGGTTAGATCTAATGGTGATGCAGTGCAGAGTCCTCTTCCGCTTTGTGGAAACCTTCTGCTCAGGGCTTCTGGACTATCTGTAATCCTGGACTATTTGTTCCTTGAAATCACTTGTTTTGCCAAGACAAGTTAATAATTTTCTTTTCATACACCATGCTCAATAACCTTCTATACTGCCAGATCTCAAAGCCTTTTACAGTGTTAACACACCACTTGCAGATCATTTTGTCTGTGGCAGAAATACTTTTGCTCCCAAAGCGGAATATGACAGACAGATGTATTAGAGGACTTAAAGGACAGCCACCTATCTTGACAAGCTAGATCTGGCTTTTGCTTGACCATTTATTCATCTGTGTGCCTCCTTTTCTCTTGGGTGGGTGAAACCATGGATTCCCTCCATCTCTAACTTGTGTTATATCACAATTTGGACAAGAAAATAGAATACCACTGGAACTGCACAGAGACGTGTGACCCAGGTGTCTTTATAGGGAAATTTTTACCAACTCTGGAATAATCAAGTACCCAATCATATTTGGTGCTCCTGCCTTCATTTTTCTCTTAAATACCTTCTACACATGGCACAAATAACTTCCTGTGGGTTTCCCAGAAAAGTCTTGAGTAAGCCCAAGTAGCAGAGGATGCGTACTCTCTTTTGGTGGCAACTTACCTTGTGTGAAGTCTTAGTCAATTAGTACTAAAAGAAATACATAGAATCATTTAATATCATAGAGCTCGTAGGGAGAAACTACTGTCTAGTAACTCCAACGTGCCCAACACAAGCTCTCCTTGCTGATGTGTGGAGTGAAGGGATTGTGCGTGAGGACAGTTGTAGATGTCTTGCTGGTAAAAGAGGCTTCAGCAATGCAGGAGGAAAGATTGGATATATTTCTGCTGGGAACATATTTATTTGGAGCTCTGTTCCCATCCCAGTCTCCTTTAGTAAAGGGAAAAGACTGAAATAAATGCAAAGCATGAAATAAATGCAAAACAAACAAGCCTGTTATTCACCAATGCCTTTACAAATAACAATTAATAAAGTAATACGGAGCAATAAATCACATCCAAAGCCATGATTTAATCTGTCCTTAAACTCATTAAAGTAGAGACAATTTAAAATGACCGTCTCCTGAAAGGAACAGCACTGACAAATCCATTTATGAGGCAGGATTTGAATGGGATTATTAGTTTAATGAACTATTGAACAGTTTCCAAGAGCAAAAATGTGTTTAACAAAGGGGAAAGAAAAGATGATTAGTCTGCAGCCAGCTGAGCTGTGTGCTGGCAGTATGATTTCCTGTAAGTTCATGGCTGCCTGTTTTTTCAAGTGAGAATAAGGGCTCAGCTATAGCCTGACTTTAAACACAACTAATTATGTCAAGCCCGTTAATTACGCAATGGCCACTGCAATTGAGAAGATGGATGAATAGAGGATGTTTGGGGAGGCATTTGCCATGCCTCTTCCATTGCTCTGACTTATGCAAAGAGACGGAGAGGTGTCTAAATTAATTGTGGGGAATGGGGAATATGAGGAGTTTCCAAGCTGCTCTCCTGTAGATTTTTGACACCTTTTTAGTTCCCAACTTGCCATTGGGGAATGGTGAGGAAAGGCACATTGCAACTGCCAAAGACTGCTGGGATGTGGGTGAATTCTCCCGAAGCTTGGAAGCTCAGATGCAGCGGAGAGGGAAAACCACAGGCTGTGATTCTGGGCCACGTAGCATCAACTTAAACTGGAGCTGACACTGGGATGGTGTTTACTGTCAAGGGGATATTGGTCATAGCAGATGAGCTTCGCCACTGTTGCCGTTCACTCTGAGATGTGCACAGAGAGCAGATGATTTCTAGCAGTGTTTTAATCCGACTCCATCCCTGATGTTGCAGTTCCACAAGCACCTTCATACAGGAATTACAAAAGGCTTTTTTGGATCAGCAGCAATTGTGATTTTCTTCACTCTTGCTTTAGGTTTATCAGAAACATGTGCCTTTAAAAGGAGCTGATGCCCAAAGCACAACCAGCACTGTCAGATGTTTCATGATTCAGGCCCTGTTCTGCCTCTGCCAAGTTCCAGCATAACGTTTTAGTTGACTTTGTTGAAAGGAATAAGCTTTAAGTGGGAGTCAGCAAATCTTTTCTGCAGTGTTACCATCTCTGCTGCTACTGTAAATCCAGTGAGAGGTATTGATTTCCTCAAAGGCCCAGAGTGGAGTCCTTTAAATGCAGAAGTTTGGCTTTCATTCCTTACAGAAAACAATTATTTTCTTGACCTCAAAGTTGTAGAAAACTCCCTTGCAAATGAAATCCTGGTTAGAGTAAGAACCAAGGTGCTACTAAGAGGCAGTGGAAGCTAAAATGTCCCATTTCTGTAGTTTAGGCAGCCAGGCTCTGTCCTACTGATTGTGTGGGTTGTTTGGGAAAAAGACTCTGTGACTATGGTGATTTAAATACTTAAAAAGCAAATTGGTGGGATATGTCACAAACTACACCAACTGAAACTACGTGCGTGTGTAGCCAAAGAGTAACACCAGGACTCCAGTACTTATTAAAAATTCTTGCCTGAAACGGACTGTGCTGCTTGTGGTTGCCCATGTGTCATTGCAGTTGGACTAGATGATCGTTGTAGGTCCCTTCCAACTGAAATTATTCTATTCTATGTTCTATTCTATATACTGGTTTCCTTAGAAGATGATGAAATGCATGTTCATAGGACTTTCCATCTTCAAGGAGGTAGCTTTGGGGCATCTCCACTTGGAAACGACGAGGAAGAACATAGCAGAGAAAAGCGTGGTCAAACTCTAGTGAAGCTTTCTTGCCTTCTTCCAGCACGTTCCTGCCCCGGGCAGGACATGTGTCTGCATACTCCAAGGCTTGCTAAAGCTGAGTTTAGAGTGACGGTACATCACTTCAGGAAAGGTGCAGCTGGAGCTTCTGTCGCTGTGATCCAGTCACCTCTTGAGCACATCTCAGCTGCTTCCAGGTCCACATACTCCGCATGTAAACCTTGATATTTATTCATGGAGCCAGAGAGGAAATACTACAAACAACAGAAGGCACAAAATTAAGGCAGCAGCTGGAAACTTCTGTCTTAAGACTCTTGTTCCTAAATTTTCCTTGTGTCTTGATTTATGTTGTGAAATGGTTGATCTTGGACTGCTGTTATTGGCAGAAAATGTGAAGTCAAGTATTGGCATGGCAAAAGATTATCTGGCGTAGAAGTTAATAGGTTATATGAGCTTTATTTGGAAGTTTTAAGAACTGGATTTGAAGTCTTGATTCATTTAAGAACTTAAGGGGGGGGGGGATGGAAAAGTTGGTAATGCTGCTTTCCAAATGAAAGTGTTAAGCAGTTCCCGGAAATCAGTTGCGTTTTTAGTCTTTTTCAAAGGAAAGGCTTCTCTACGGTTCCTTGCTGATATGTAGGATTTAAACTTAAATGTGAACGAATAAGGGAAGATTTTCCCTACCATCACTCATACAAAACATGTGAAGATCGGAATAAAGGAGAAAAAATAGTATTATTGACAAAGAAAAGGTGTATAACAAATGATTTTTATAGACCCCCTTTACTAAAAAAAATAAATATTGTAAACATTATTGGGCTTGAACTTGGCATTAACCTCAGTAGATGGAATCCAAATCCTATACAGTCTTTGTAAGACTTTCCTTGCATTTTGTTTTATTCCTTTTATGAACTATTATGAATAATAATCAGACATCTCTTAAAAGTAATTTCCATTGCACACTTTTTTCTTTTTCATAAGTTTCAGCTAAAATTCAGCTGTCTACCCTGCAGTTGGCTTTGCATGGCTCAGGTCACCTAGACTTGAGCAGTACTTTGTTGTAAGCACAGAGATTTATTTTGGTGTGAGCTAGTCATGTTGGTGGCAGCCAGGCAACCTTCTCAGCTTGGCTTTTTCTCTATGTATGTGTGTCTGGAGTCCACGTGTGCAAGGGGTCCTAGGAGACTGCCTGAGTGCAGGAAGGATTTTTTGAGCCAGGGCTGCAGTTTGTACTGGGGAGGTCCCTGGTGGGACTTCCCTTCATTGTAGTGTCTTGCTCCATCACCTTACTGATGACCCTACCGATAGCTGCATCTCCGCAGGAGAAGGAAAGAGGGTTGAGATAGAGAGATCTGTAATCTTTCAAGACTGCATCTCTGGATTTGAGATGGCTTGTCCCCAAGGCACCCA
The DNA here is from genome assembly GCA_013397275.1 of Burhinus bistriatus. Classification (NCBI taxonomy): domain Eukaryota; kingdom Metazoa; phylum Chordata; class Aves; order Charadriiformes; family Burhinidae; genus Burhinus; species Burhinus bistriatus. The sequence continues at coordinate 262,097 of VYXH01011573.1, read as the reverse complement.
GAGCTGCCTTCTGCTCTAAATTATGGTAGGGAATTCAACCCTGGGCACAGAGACAAGAGAAGTACCATTGAACATTAAATAGTCCCATTTAATGCTGTTTCAATTTCAATCCAAAGGCAATTTAATGTATATTAGAAGTAGAAATGGACCATCTGGAAAAAAAAAGTTAATTTCTCCCTGTTTTCTAATATTATAAAAATGAAAATACTGAACACTTGAGTAACTTTGTTTGAAATTACATAATTGCTCAGTTAAAAGGCATATATTTTGATATCATGCATTTTCCTGGTTAATTAAAGAAAGCGCTAAATTAAGTGTCAAAGCTATCTTTAGTTTCAGATCATTCATCCTCTAGGAAAAAATAACTAATAAAAAATAGAGATGAAGATAACTACTTAAATTAAGACTTTCTTTCTGTTAACTGAAATGACCGAGAAAAAGTAGTCACTGTTCACTTAAATCGATCTTTCTTGTCTAGAGCCCCTCCTAGGTTCTGGGAGGAGGAGCAGTCAGTGATGCTCTCTTCCACCTCTTCCCAGACCTCCCTGTTTCCTTAAGGAAGGTTGCAGTGGAGGATCAATGGCTGAATTCAGGTGCTTGAAAGGCTCAGCTTGCTTTGAGCATCTTATGTCAAGGTCTGGAGTCCCAGATACTTGGTCTGGGACTCAAGCAGAGAACAGGTCAGCGTTGCTGATAGCACAGCTGAGGGAGATGCTCAGTAATGCTACAGGGGTTTGCTCAGGAGGGGGCTGTGCACCAGTTCACACCACCGTTATCCCTGGGGATGGAGGTGGGGGTGCTCCAGGGACCAGGGAAAGTAAAGGGTCTCCAGCAGGAATGTGAGAGACACCATAAGTCTGGGGCTTTGCTGAGATCAGAGAAAAATATTTCTGTTGCCACAGATGTCTTACTGAGTTGAGTATTACGGGTATTGCTGGGAGTCTTAGGAAAGCTCAGCTTAGCAAACACCTTCAGAATGTCTGAATTCTGAATACTTTTCTGCTTGCAATATTACCCAGCAGAACAGCTGTTAGCAGTTCTAAGGTGTGTGACTTCTACTGGTGGTAACAGAAAGTTAGCATCTCTGCACCTTTAAAACCAAATTCTTAAAACCAAAAAGAACTGAAATCACTGGGACTTGAACTCCTTCATAAACACTAAACAGATGCTGGGCTGCTTTGCAGAACAAGGGGATGATGTTTGAGCAGCCAGGTCTAGTGGGAGGTGTCCCTGCCCATGGCAGGGAGGTTGGAACTAGATGATCTTTAAGGTCCTTTCCAACCTAAACCATGCTATGTTGCAGGTGGGAGAGGTTAGGCACCTCCTTTGCAGGACCAAGTCGATACTCTTACATTAAACAGGGGGTTGCCTGGGTAGGAGCAGCTGGCTTCTCTACATTCTCATTTGCAAATTACTGTATCTGTTGCATGAATACATATAAGCCTGGGGAAGTAACAGTGGATGTACAGATAGCATAGTCCTAGGCTCATAAAACTGATAAATTACTGAAATAAATACTTGCAATACATTTGAGGGATCTGGTAAGTCAAGAACAAGGAGAACACAAATATGCTCCCCTTTAGGCCAAGGATTCAGAAGTCAGCATTGTTTCAAATCTGTTCTCACGCCATGAGACAATCTCAAATCCCTCTGGGTGGGGAGACGCAAGACCAAAAAACCACTATCACATTTGGCAGTAATTATTGTCCCTCTGGTGATCTCCACTGGGGCCAAGGGTGACTGATGCCTGCAGTGGTGCTCCCCGCTTATTGTGAGAGATGATCCCTGGCGCCTGGCAAAGAATCAGGCTAAGGTCAAAACCAAAAAGAATCTTGAATTATAGGAAAAATTTCCAGCTCGGGTGGAGAGGTGGGATGATCATCCCTGGAAAAGCCACATGCTTAAGTCATATAAGACTAGAGAATGTAGTGGTGATATTCCTACGCATTCATTTTATTTGACTCTTTGCACAGGCATGAATTTCATGATAAGAGGAGGGCTGCAGGTGAGGGGCAAATAATCTAGGAAGAAATTTCTATGTCTCTTCCCTAAAATAGATCTTCTGTGGATAGGAGACAGCCCTCCTTTTTGCGGTATCCAATCAGAATTTCTCATGAGCCTGGCGTTAGCTCAACTGTTGCTGAGTTGGTGAATTTACAGCAAAGGGTAACTCTGAACGGTTTGGGGAAATCTAGAGCAGCGTTTGGGCTGATGGCCGTTCCTAATGCTGAATAAGTAGAACTGAACTGAGAATTGGCTAAATCTGTTGCTGGATGGTTTGATTTCCCCATGAAGATTTCTAAGTTGAAACTTGAAGACAGAAAAAACCTGAAAATAAGGGACAGGGAAGGTAGGGACTATAAGCATGCAAGGAGTTTCTATTCATCCCATGTAAAGTATCAGAATTGCTGCACCCCACACTGGATGTGTGTACACAGCAGAAGAGAGATTTTCATGTCTCTCAAGATACTTGGAGAATACAAAGAGAGAAGAACGGAAGAAAAATTGAGATTGGGCAAGCTTAGTAGACGCACTAAAATTAGGAGATTGTGCTGAAGCAGAAGAGGGAGAAATAGCTCCCCCAGACCTGCTGGCCATGCTTCTCCTAATCTCGCCCAGGATGTGGTCTGTGGTTGTTGTGGGTTTCTCCCACCTATTCTGAGGACCAGTATCATGGATGAAGTCTCTTACCTCTTGACCATTAGGTTTGTCACTGGATAGTTAAGCTGTGGTGCTTCTCATCCTGAAATCACCAGGTCTTGATCCCATGTGCTGGTGGGAAAGTAGCTGCTTACCCTTTCCTGAAACACTGGGCTCCAGCCCTACTACTAGCCTGCACAGTTGTATTTTGGCAGGGCAGCAGGATGGTTTTTACTGAGTGTTTTGTTTGAAACACTTAGAGAAAAAGGAATTTGTGCTTGGTCACTTGCCTAACTTACATCTGGGATCTGGTAAAAGCACAAGCAATACTTTTATTAACAAAGTCTTAGTTTACAAAAAAAAATGAAGTGGTATGGATTTCTGAGAGCACCTACTCTGTGATCTTCACTTGTTTTCATCACACTAAAGAGAGCAGAGAAGACCTGCAAGAGATGTAAAGTGTTGGCATTTCTGCCCTTACCAGGAGACTCAAACTGGTCCAGAGAACCATTGCTCTGTGCAGCCAAACCCTCTTAGCTCAGGCTCCTTTTCCCATTGAACAGGGAATATCTTGGAAAGTAGTGCTCAGGAGACGGTCACAGCACTGAGGACCTGTTTTCACCCAGTGGGAAGAAGCTTTGAGCTGCATCAAGGAGGGAAATAAAGAATGGTTGTGGTAAATATGGAAAAGGGTCCCCATGCTCAGGCAGCAGATACCCAGCCCAAACTTTTCCAGGCAGGCATAAAGAAAGCGGTGAGCTGGGAGAAGCATTTGCTGAGCCATGGATCATGCACCCAAGCAGAGTACTTGCAGGGTCACAGGTCAGGGAGTCTCAGTAGCTGGTCAAGGGGCTCCACTTGGTGAGAAGAGCAGGAAATTGGCCCAAAGTAATGAACTATAGTGAGTTCTTCCTGAATTAATACGCTGCATCCCTCTGGATGAGACCAGAGAGAAGGAGAACATGTGAGCAGCCAGGGGAGCAATCCCTGTGCAGACCAGAGCATCTCTGAGAATTACCCCAGCACTGGAAAGCCACCAATTTTCATTCGCTTCTGTCTTCCTCTAATTTAAGGAATGGAAATACCACTTCTGAAGGCCAGTGACAACTGAGGAACACTGATTGCTCCTGACAGGGGAGACAAATCCTGGGCTGCTGTTCCTGCTGTCTGGAAAGCGCACGCTACATGTAGCCAAGGGTTCATTAGCTGTGGGTCTTGCTGGATGGCAGGAGAAGTGGTCCTTGCAGGACACTGCCGTTATTATGCAAATCAGCCCGTTAGTGACTGTGCAGAGCTTTCTGAAGAAGGTTTGGAGAGTTTATTCTAGGTGGGTATTCTTTCCCCTGTGGCTGGAGGAGCAAAGATCTGTGTGCCTGCGCGTATATTGAGGACATAGCTCTGGGTGAGCAGGAAGCTCAGGGTGACTTGACTTAGTTTTTGGCTAGCATCTGCATCGGCAAAGCATTCTCAGCCTGGACTTCACACGCTGTGCTGTCTGCCCTCTCCTACCTTTAACAATGCGTACGGTTCTGCTGGGGTCACACTAGGCATCTGACAATAATTGGCAGGACCTTTTTGGCTGCTTGCTCAGCTAGTGGGCAACAATTCAGTGCTCCAGGCTGCCTTTCCCAGGCTGCTGCAGCAACAGCCAGATGCCGCTTGTGTTCTGTCCCCACGGGCGGGCTGGTACCCCAAGCCTGTGGGCAGTGTTGTGGTATGGACTGTCTCCCAGTCCTTGCTCGTGCCTCAAGCTCCATTGTGGATTTGGGAGAAAGGCTTCTCTTGCTAACAGCCATGCGTTTTCACATCACATAGCTACAGCTCTGCTCTGCTCCAGTGTTTTTTTTCTTGGCATCTCCCAGTTCTCAGATGGAGCCACTGCCAGCAGGCAGCATTTGGTGCCATCAATTGAAATTCAGGCTTACTTTGTCCTTGCTTATCTTTATAAGCCTATTGTTTATTTAAAGTGGACAAAGAAGATGCTATGGCCAGCATTGCTTTTCCCTCTGTCCTTTCTTAGTATCACTCTTGGCCATATTTGCTTTCATTAAAATAGCTCTCATTAGCAGCTGAGCTCTTTCAGCCTTTTCCTAGGCTGCACAGAAGGTGATAAGGGAAGACATGCCTCATATTGGCAGGTCTATTTTTGCATCAGCTGAACCATCGGGGTGGACCAGCACTGCTGTCCTTTGCCAGAAAGCATTGCTAGAAAGGACTGGCACAGACATGTCAGCTCTTATCTCCATGGCTCTAACACCCAAAGGAAAAGTCACGCAGGCATTAGCACCATCTCAGCAGTACGACTGTGTCTCTCCAGGACTGGATCATGTCTGGATAAGACATCCTTGCTACTGCTGGCTAGCAAGGAGGCAAACCTGAGAGTGGGTGGGGTAAAAAAAGACTTGATATTTAATTTAGGACTGGTTCTTTTGAAGTTTCTTGATAGTTCTGAAATGTCTGTGGATTTTGATTATCAGTAATAATCAGAATGTTGTGGGCAAGTTTATTGAATTAAATGCTTTTTTCGTCTAACCTTGACCTTCTCATTCTTAGCTCTTCACCACAAATGATGGTTGTAGTTTTCTGTTTAACAACTAAATGACATGCCTTTTATCCACACCTTCTTGCTGTTGAGAACATGGGTTTCCAGCTTGTATTTGCTGGAATGGCGATAACTGTTATTAATTTTAAAAAGCAATTTTTTCACAACTTTGCTGAAGATGTTTGGTATTTTTGGTTTGTGGTTGGGGGGGGTGTTTGTTTTTTTTCTTTGTGGTTTTTTTTTTTTGTTTGTTTGTTTTTTTTCTGACAAAACAGCAGTCTCCTTATTGAGTTCTTGCTTTGGAATCTAATTTCATTCTCCCTCTAAGTCATTTCTGTGACACCATTAATTTCAACCCATTCAAAACGGATTCTCCCCCATATTTTGTTTTGAAACTGCTAATTTTTAGCATATGCTTGTAAAGGTTCAGTTTTGGAGGAACAATTGTGATCTTGCAGTTTAGCCTGCTGTGTAACAGGGTGCCCAGGACCTCTCCCAGGATCCCTGCACGGAGCTTGATGAAGAGTCTTGGCTGCCTGTCTTTTGGATAGAGGTGGTGCTTGCCACCATAGTTAAAAATACCCACTTCATTATCGATTTCATTCAACTTCCACTTTCTTCTGTCTTAGTCTATGGGATTGATGCCAGATACCTCTTCCTTCACTGATTTTGTTAAAAAAACCTCTTAGCCATTTTATCAGGCAAAAGACTATCTAATGTTCTTGAATCTTCAACAAGGCTTGAAGTAGCTTGAGGCCAGGGTGTACTAAGGCAACCTTCCTTGCATGGCTGTTCCTACCCGTGTGTTGCAGAGGGGGGACAAGCAGATAGATTCAGGTGGAAGTCAAACTGCAATATTTGATGCCTGGCTATGAGTTGTCTGGACTGCCTACACATTGCGTGAGGACTCCTAGATCCAAAAAAGATCATCCATCCATCCAGCATGCTGGGAACCTGAGGGCTGAAAATCTCTTAGGCTTTACAGGACCTCCATCTGCTCAGAGTGAACTTATCTTCCCAGTTAATGCCAACCATAGACATATGTCTACTTCTAACTGGAGATTTACGCTTGAATATCAGTGGCAGTACTAGCTAGCTTTGTATTTTATCCAACCTAATGCAACCAGGAATGGCAACCCAAGATGTTGCCCCATCTGCAGGGAACCTTAATCCATACCAGCAGAAACAGCTCTGCATTCAACATCTCCTTTTAACTTCTAAGCACACGCGGAGCAACAGATGCCCAGCCTTTTGGAAAGTGTACACTCTCTTGAAATCAAAATACAGATTTACTCTCCGCCTCCAACCATAGCACCAAATTATTTTAGCAGAGCCCTTGATTCTGCGTTTGCAGGGCTGGTGAAGGAGGCTCCACATAGCACTGGGCAAATGCGGGTCATATAGAAAACCAGTTGCCGTGGTTTCTACGCCGGTCATTGTGTGCTCTGGGAAAATTAGAACTGGGAAGCAGAGCAGCACCCGTCATTGCAGAGGAAGTCGTCTAACATGGTCTGTGCTGCTCAGGGATCTTCTAGTCACCACGAAGAGCAGAAGCTAAGATTGCTTTTATGTGGGAACCTCATTGCTCAGTAGAGGGTTCCTTAAAGTTTGCTCTCAGTCCAGCTCGGTGTTTTTGTCATTAATGAAAATACTGCCCAGTTCCTTTTCCCATGGGAAAGCATCCTACTTCTTCCACTTTGGAAAGGTACACCTGCAGCACATCTGCCATGTGTCTGCTGCGTACCTGCTGCACATTTGCGGTGTACGGCTGCACATGTGCTGCACTTTTGCTGCATCCCTGGTTTGTGTCTGCTGCGCCGCTGCTCTGTGTTTGCTGGTCGTGCTCTGCACGTCTTCAGTGTGACTGCCATACGTACGCGGTGTTTGTTACATCTGCTGTGCATCCCCCATGTCTCTGCTGCGTATCTGCTTTATGTTTGCTGTGTGTTTTCTGCACACATGTTGTATGTATGCTTCACCTTTGCTGCATGTCTTCTGTGTATCTCCTGTGCATCTACTGCAATCACTCTGAAGGTGGAAGACTCACGTATGCCCGGGTAACTGATTCAGGGTGTTCTGGGATCCACTAGCCTCTCCCAGCCAGGAAAGGAATCTGCTGCCCTAAAGTACTACAAGTTCATGCCAAAACCCAGACTGGAATCTAGTAGATGGGTCTAAGAGAATGCCACGGAGACCGGTGGTTGTGCCCAGGGTGCACAGCCATCCCAGCACCCTGCGCCTTCCCACCCTTGGCTTGCTGCAGGAACCTGAGAATGGCAACCAGGGGAAGAAAATCTTCCAAAACCAAATAAAAATCCCCACCACTCAGGCAAAATTTCCAGGCAGGAACAAAGACAAGTTCAGGAAAGCAGACTAATGGCACCCCTATTATAACAGAGATCTCAGGATTTGAAGAAGGACAAGCAGGACAAATCCAGCAGTAAGACAGTTACTATCACCAGCCCCAGGCAATCTGCTGCAGTGGTTGATGAAAAACATTAGTAAAAATTAGAATGAAGATATAGAAATTTTGGACAATAGATCCTGACAAACTAACCTGATATTTTCCTTCTCTTATCAAAGAGAAAATTAAAGGGTGATTTAACAACCTACACAGGTCTACTGGGGGAAAACACTTTGTTAAAAAATGGTTCTTCAATCCAGCTAGCAAAGATATAACCAGATCGAATGGCTGAAAGTAGAAGCTAGATAGACTCAGACCCCAAAATAAAGCATAGAGTTTTAACAGTGAGGATTATTACTCATTAGAAAACCTCCAAAGTGTCTGCTCTTTTGCTGGTGATTTTAGTTCAAATTCTCATGCTTTCCTAAAAGATGTGAGCCCTCAGCAAACCTGCAAGACGAGTTTGGAGGATTGCTGGCCAGGGTCCAGGCAAACCCTCCATCTACACTTACCTCTCTACTGCCTTCCCCCACCTGTCTGATCCTGTGTTAGAGCCCCAGCATCTCTGCGAGGGGCTGCGTTCTCATGGCTCCCCACTTGACAATGTCACAAGAGTATGAGCATTACATAGGTTTGTGGTTTTCATGTTTTCTTTGGGGGATTTTTGGAGGGAAGTCTGTTAGTTCATGTATGCATGTGTGGCGTGGCACAACCTGGTGTAAATGCCATGCTGAGGTATATGCTTGGGCTGTTTCCTGCCGTCTGTGCTATATGACATTGATTAAACCATCCAACAAACAACTGAGGACAAAGAAAACCATGGGCAGCCTGTCTGATGGACAAGTTGGAGTGTGCAGGTGTTTGATTGTAGAGTCAGAAAGGGAGAGCAGGACTTTGTCCACCTTATGCATAAACAGCGCTGCTAAGCTATGTTCACAAGGGACAGATGTCCTCCTCCTGTTTGGGTTATCAAGACATTCACTTGCCTGTGGTCTCTAGGGTTGTCTGGTATCTGGGTCTCTCTCATGCCACCCGGAAATGCAGGTCTTCAACTGACTGTGTCTGACCTGGTGGGTATTGTCCCATGCCGTGGCTTTGTGTCAGGGTAGACCTGGCTGTGCCTCAGTTCCTCACTCCTCCATACAGCCCTAAGAGGGTCACTGTGAGATCAGAGCCCCCAGGCATTCTGCACAGGGAGGGCAGAAGTCAGTTCTTAAAATAATATATGGTGGCTCCTTTTGGTGGGAATTAAACGTGGCTTGTTCAAACTCACAGCGAGGGAATGGAGTTCAGCAGAGAAATGTCACACAAGAAGCTATTCAGCTGCTCCCCTACAGCGATGATACATGCTGAATTTATCCAATGGCACTGCACAGAAACAGAGGGAAAAAAACTGTTTTTAATTTTCAGACCCAATGTCTGTGGCTCGAGGTTCCACTCCTACTGCTGCCCCGGCTGGAAAACGCTGCCTGGAGGGAACCAGTGCATTGTCCGTGAGTATCCATTTTCCTGTTAAGAGCGCCAAGGGAACTAATTGCCATGTGGGAAGGAGTGCATATCTCACACTTCAGCAGATGACAGAAGGTTTCATAATCCACTGGGGCAGGAGCAGCAATTGCTGGGAGTTCTCATCTCTGCTAGTCCTGATTAAAGCAAGGTGGTTGCAACTGGTCCCATTTAGTGCATGGCCTTTTATCTTCTGCCAAATTGCCACCGTGTTCCTTGTTGCTTGACAGTTTGTGTGCCTGCTTGAGAAGATTAGCCTCAAAGTAAAGCTATTGGTGACTCCTGAGAAAGTTCTTTTAGAGCTGCTTGTTTAGATGAAATAATTTAGCTGGTTGCTAGAACAACAGCTAGATGCTGACATTGCAAACGTGATGTCATAAGACAGTGTCCACAAGCAGGAATTTGCATCTTTCTTTGAGTGGCCACCCAAAGCAGGATGCTGCTGTAGATAAATCACACCTCTGTTTTGGCTGGTAACTTTCCTATTTGGAGTAGAGCATTATTGGATTCTCAGGTGCTGATATATAAAATCCATTAAGGGGCTGATGTTTTGCATTTCTATAGGTTAAAAGTGCAAGCTCTAGGGAGAGGAGGGAGCCTGCCCTTTGGAGGATGCTCCCATTGGAAGTGAAAGTCAACTCAGGAGTAAATAAATGAGATTCTTACTCAAGACAATGGGGTAATTGTATCTGCATTTGGTCATGCTTTATAGTGAAGCACAGTAAATACATGGTGTCCTGGAGATATTAACCGTAACCTGGACATACAGAATAGCTGACAGCACTAGGGCAGGCTTGTATCTCTCAGGATTTTAGCTTTTTGAATAAATCTTCTGCAATAGGACACACTTGGAGTTGTATGTGAATGCCCTTTTCCAAAACTTCCTAAAATTAATTGGCATCGGGATGTTTCAAGTTGAGGAAAACAATAGGCTCCTCTAGCAGCATCTCCCACATAACACAGGTCACATATTTCAGAAGTAATTCCACCTTCAGAGTCAAAACCGCAGCCATCTGAGAGAGAAACACCTTGTGCTTCCTAATATAGAGCTGTCTGGGACCTCAGACATACAAAACTGAGCCCAGAGCTGCAAGTATTCTCCTCTCAAAGGAAATGGGGTCTATCGTATTATGAGTGGTGGGGCCAGTTGATGTGTCCTTGCACACAATGAGTAACCAGTGCCGGAGTGTGGCATTTTGCTCCCTAAGCAGGGCAATCAAGAGGTGTGATGACTCAAGGCGATGGTAAGACATGGAGTTCTGTGCCCTCTCTTTTCCCTACGAGAAGAGACAGGCAAACTCACAAAATCCTCCTCACCATCCCGTGGACAGCGGATGCCCCACCATGGATACAAGGCTTGAGTTTAATGCCGGCTGCAGCGAAGGGTTAAGGCACTCACAGCCAAAGAGCTGCTCAGTGGCATGCAGGGTTCGCGACACTCAGGGCTGTCTGCTGACTTTTCTCATAACTGTAAAACATGCCATCTGGGCTGGAGGTCCTCAGGGGACTGTGTGCTGTAATTGTATTTATAAAACACACAGAGATGAGAGCCTTTCATGGGGCTCTAATAAAATCTGTGCTTACACAGGTGGAACAATACTGCCAGCTATGCTCTCGGCTCCCATGGCACAGGAAGGGGAAGAGATTAGCAGGGGTCCGAGGTGAGAAAGGATGGAGGTTGAGATGAAGGCATCCTGCTGATGCATCTCTGGCTGACTCAGGCTCAGCCCCTCATTCAACAGGAGATGCATCTCAGTAACAGCCAGTTCCCTCAATGCCAGACCATGGACTGCAAAATGCTTCATGGAAACATACACGTTTTAAGGAAAAGAACAAACTGGCTCAGTGAGAATGTCGCTCGTCTGTGCTGAGAAACATTTTTAGCAGGCAAAAGTAGTGAAATGTGCCTTCCCCATCCTCTGCTGCTGAAAAAGCAATGTGGTATCAAGACCAGCCAGTCTGTGATAAAAGGAAAATGTCTCTGGGAATTCCCTGTGAACAAGTGGGTCCTTCCCACTGTTGCACTGCCCATGCTGGGGTCCTCAAGAGGTGCCCCAACTTCCTTCCCAGGTTATTATTCTTAAAAGAGATGAATTCACACTGTTTCGGCAGCCAAAAACACATCTGCGAGCAAGTTCACAGACTAGCCCATCGTGCTAATCACTATGTCCTTCTCTTCCTCCAGCAATTTGCAGGAATTCTTGTGGTGATGGATTTTGTTCACGGCCAAACATGTGTACGTGCTCCAATGGACAACTTTCTCCCAACTGTGGCTCAGCTGGAGGTAAGAGAACATTGCTGGTGATTCTCCTCCCTCTGGAGTAGTTATGTGCTCTCTTAAAAATTTCCCAGTCACAATGAAAGGAAATCTCTGAAATATTTTGTGTTTTGGCAGCCAGGTTCTAATCTGAATTGGGCAGCAGTCACAAAATCTTTCATTTCTTGTGGTGCTTTTACTGAGGGTCCTCACTGCCCCTGATACCTGGAGAAAATTGGCAACCTGCTTGCCATTTCTTATACTTTGGTAGGAGAAATCCTGCAGGGTGCAGCTCAGAAACCACATCTCACAGCAGCAAATAGCAACACTGCTGCCAAAGATTCCATCCACCCCTGGCTGTTCTTTGAAGTGGAATTAAATCTGTCACTGCTTTTGTTAATGAAATAATTTTTTTTTTCCAATGGAAAAACTATTAAGTTTTTCTTAGGCTGTGATTTGGACAGCAGGGAGAATTGCCCAGCATTTTTAGCAAACTGCAGTGACATAATGAAGTTACACACTGGCAGAACTGGGAATGCAGAAAACTGCATTGCCACTTTTTCTGCTCTGTTCTCCCATCCCACGCCTTCAGAACAGAAACCTGAAAAGCTCTGGGAAGAGGGACTAGGCGGCTGAGGTTTCTGAAAAACAGACTATGGGGGACTCAGCAGCGTGACAGTCACATATCCAGAAAGCAATTCCCACATCCCTCTGGTAATCCCTGCAGGACGTATTCAGGACCAGATCCTGCTTCCAAACCACTCTGTTACCCTGCAGCCCCTGGCTCTGCACAGAAAACACTCCTCTGGCTTGAGTCTAAATCCCCATAGCTAATGGTCTTGTGTGCTCTCTGGAAAGGAATCATTGCTCCACTGTGCCCCTTTTTTCACTGGGTTGTATTGCTGGAAAGGACCTGGGATTTATGGTAGACACCAGCCTGGATATGAGTCAATAGTCATGCAACAGAGGTCCATGGCCACAAGTTGCCGCTTGGGATGTTCAAGCTTGGGATCTTCAGGCCTGAAGAAAATTTTCTTACACTGGAGGGTGTTGCAGTGCTGGGACAGGTAACCAGAGCTGTGGGGGATCGCCCTGCTTGTGGGGTTTTGAAGACTTAGCTAGACAAAGTCATAGCCTGCCTGGTCCGTGGGGAGGCTGAGCAGCACAGAGACCCACCTGGGTCAGCACAGGTCTGCCCGAAAGGGCTTCAGTTGTTTCTAAAGTGAGACCAGCGTGTGAATGGGGGCTGGCCTGCATTCTAAATCTCCAAAAGCAGATAGTAATAGTGGGTGACCATTTGCACCTGACTATATAAGCAGTCCACCCCTACATGATGACACTACTCAAACACACCAGCCAAAAAAAAAAAATCCTGCAAGCAAAGGAACAGAGCTGTGGCACAATATTGTTTTAAGAAGGCTGATTTTGCTCGTGCCCTCTGTAAAATGCAGAAATTAATGGGGGTTTGTAGAGTCTTTTAAGGTCTCAGATGGCCACTGCTAGAGACAACCCAGAAATTGATTTTCTATTATTGCCCATCTGTAGGGAAGCTATTGTTAATAAAGTGACTTGCAGGCATCTGATTGAAGGCCAGAGAACTAGCCCCCCCCGAACCTCAAAACCACACTCAGGGTGTGACTCAAAGAAGAATATTCCCAGAATCCGATTCCAAAGCACCACGTTGTGCTACAGCCCCGCAGATGTCCCCAGCAAGTGCTCAGCACCGGAGCCTATGCGTGCACTGCTCCGCAGATCTTCCCCGTGCTTTGCTGGGGAGGAAGTATGCTGGAGACACAAAAGTTTCTGGAGTGAGGGTCCATATGTTAGCAATCAGGGAGGAATGCAAGGAATGCTGTAAGCAGTATATACGTTTGGGCACGGACCTGGCATTCCCCTGAGCCTGGGGTGGATTTCAGCATGCATGCGGGGAGGTGGGGGGGTGGGTAGGTTTCTCTGCAGGGGCTTCATCGAATCTGGCATGCATTTGTCATGAATGCTTCAGGGAGGTAAAGCAGACAAATTGTGCATTCCAGAGGCAATAAAAGCCACTCTGCCTCTCTCTGTCATAACAAAAAGCTTGGTTTCCTACTTCAGGGAGTAAAGATATTTTAGGAGTAATTTGCAAGTGACTGTTTAGGTAGTAGTTGGTAAGCAGACAGAAAACCTGCCTGCAAACTCCACTACTGATGGCTGGCAGAACAGCTGCAGCCACTGATCCTTTAAAAGAAATTGTAGAACTAATCCAATCCAATCATGGGAAAAGTTAACTAGGGCGAGCTGTCTTCTTTTTCCTAGAACTTTGGTCTCTGCTACCCTGGAATTCCTGAAAAAGAATAACAGGCCTGTAAAGTCTTGGTTGAAAGATGTTCTTCTGCGCCCCAAATCTGCAGGGGGTTCTAACAGTGCCAGACTTGGAGATAAGTCAGATGGTGATGGGACCTCAGGGCCTTTGGGATCATGGCAGAAGTAAGAAATGGGACCTGCTTCTTTGCAGGTCCAGGAATAGTCTTTGCTGATTAGTTGGAAAGTATCTAGGTGAACACTGGGGCTCTTACTTATGTCGAGACCTCCCAAAATTTCTCATCTTCTCTAAACCTTACCCCTTGCTGAATGCACTGAGTGCGAGGCTCAGGATGGCGTGTAGGGAAGAGCTCTGACAGATGGACAGCTCTGACAAATAGACACTTCCTAGCTACCTCTGTCTCTGGGCAGCCCTCCCAGATTTGCTGTGTGTAATTGCTTTCCCAGGGCTGATTAATTGTAGTGAGGGGTGTAGGGTAAGCATGTGCTGGAAACAGTGCTTTTTCCCAGAGAGACTGGTCTCATGTCTGACAATCTGGGCAATGCTTTGAAGCCTCGAGCTTAGTTTCCTTAATGATTAAGCTTTCATCTAACTTTGCCCTGATCTCTGGCCATAGAGCAGTAGGAAGGATAGTAGACATCATGACTAATTCAAACCACACTAGCAATGCATGGATTAAATGTACAGCACATGTGCCAAGCATTTTGAATGCAAAGCTCTGAGACTTCCCATTCTGCTCCTCCTTCCTTTCAGGCTTCCTATGAACAAGGCGTCAACCATATAATTATCCCTCTTGGACACTTCTGAGTCCTACTACCTTTTGGACAGACTTTTCACTTGCACTGGCCCCAACTCTTCCCCGCTTGGAACCGATGTTGCACGCACAGAGAAGACACAAGCCACAGCTGAGCATCCACTCACATACGCACTTTCCAGCCCCTCCTTCTTCAAGCTGCCAAGTCACAGCCCCTCCTATCCCTGGCAGACACGAACTGTGGTGTACATGCTGAAAAACAGTTTACACATAACTTGCTATAACCTCAGGCACTTGCAGTTTGAGTTGTCACATCTTACAAAGGAAGAATGCGTTGTCCCAGGCGTTTCATTAAAGAATGAAAGCTGTTTGACCTGTATTTGTAACTCAACATTCAGCAACAAACCTCCCCTTTTGGGCTCTTCGACTTTAATTCCACATTCTTTAAAAACTGAATAGTGATGAAACAGTTAAAACCAAGACTTGCATTGTGTCTACATCAGTATTAAACATCCCCACTCTTATTTGTTGCTATTTTTTTGCTACAGTGCATTAGTCACATTCAGTGTGTCATAATCTAGTGTGAAAGCTGAACTCTAATATAGAAAGAAGAATAGATGATGCATGCTTTTCTTTTCAGATTTATTCAAAAAACCCCCCTCCTGTTAAATGAATCTCACCAATAAGGCCATGTAGTAATTGTAAAAGGAAGAGAAATATCTTAAAAGTTGATGGTTTTCGTCCACCAAAGAAATTCTATCCCCAAAACATCTCATAGGTCTTTTAACATGCTTCTAATATGAAGGCGTTTTAAAGATTAGGCAGCACAGAACATGAAAAGCGTGTTTTGCAAATGGAGCAATAATCTAAAATAGTAACAAAAAGGGTGTGAAAATATTTGAAAAATGTAGTAACCTAAAAGAAAGAATTGTTTAGAATGACAGAGTTATCCAAGAAAGGGAGACATCAGGAAATATGCCCTTACCTTCAGTCACACAAGCTATGGCAAGACATCCTGTAGAAAGGACAAAGCTGCAGATGTTTAATCGGGGTAAAATGAGCACCTTTGGCTTCTGTGGAATGAGGTCTATTTGTATTACTCTAAAAATTGTTTGCCATAAGAGAACAATGACACCTTGCCCTGTGTGAGATGGACTGGAAAAATCACGTCTCCTAAATTACTCCTAGTTTCACCCTGCCCATCATGTTCATGGCTTTCTCCTAGCTGAACAGTTCGATACTACCAGGTACAGGAACAATAAAAACGCCTCTAAGGAAAAAGGAACAGGCCATGGTAGTTACTTTTGTAAGCAACTCTCGGGTAATTATACCTCAGTACAAGTAGAATCATAGAATGGTTAGAGCTGGAAGGGACCTTGAAGATCATGAGCAGGGGGGACACATTCCACTAGACCAGGTTGCTCAAAGCCCTGTCTAACCTGGCCTTGAACACCTTCAGGGATGGGGCAGCAACAGCTTCCCTGGGCAACCTGGGCCAGTGTCTCACCACCCTCACAGTCAAGAATTTCTTCCTCAGATCTCATCTATATCTCCCGTCTTCCAGTTTAAAACCATCACCCCTTGTCCTGTGGCTCCACTCCCTGATCAAGAGTCCCTCCCCAGCTTTCATAGAATCATAGAATTGTTTAGGTTGGAAAAGACCTTTAAAATCATCTAGTCCAACCATTGACCCTACTCTACCAGGTCTGCCACTAAACCATATCTCTAAGCACCATGACATGGAGCCCCTTTAGGGACTGGAAGAGGCTCAAAGGTCTCTTCTCCAGGCTGAAGAACCCCAACTCTCTCAGCCTGTCCTCACAGCAGAGGGGCTCCAGCCCTTGCATCATCTTGGTGGCCTCCTCTGAACCTGCTCCGACAGCTCCAGGTCGATCTGCTGTTGGGGGCTCCAGAGCTGCATGCAGTACTTCAAAGTGCAAGCCTTTAACCACACCATGGGCTCATATCCTACCCTGGGAAGTCAGCAGTCTCTCTATTTAACTTGGAGGAACTGGACACTTAACATCACCCTTAGATTCTGTAACGAGACAAGAAGAGATTAAGAACATCAGTTGAGATTTTGAACACCCATTAAATGTGAGATGTTAATCTCCTGCTGCAGACAGTTTGTTGCATCATCATGTAATACTTCCCTGCTCTTCTCCACAGTCCAAACCTGCAATGTGAGATGCATGAATGGTGGGAGCTGCAATGAGGAGTCCTGCCTCTGCCAGAAAGGCTATACTGGAACATACTGTGGGCAGCGTAAGTACCTGCAACACCTGCTGAATACAGGGTGAGCTGAAGGGCAAGGCTAGATTCACCTAGCCGCATAACTAGTGAGGTCATCTCAGACACACAGATGTGCTCTTTGATGTCATCACTACATTCTCCTCTCCATTGGAATCTCAGCCCACTCTCATTTGGGGATATATAGATAGAGATATAATTTCTCTGTAAAAAAAAAAAAAATAAAATCTAATTTCTCTGTAAATAGTTTTAGAGAAACAGCATATTCTCTGGTGTGTTTTTTTGTGGAAAACCTTCATTTTAGCTCAAATGAAGTCGTCTTCCAATTAGAAGAAGAAGAAAAACTAAAAAAAAACAACCCACATTTTTTTTATTGTAAATTATGGCAGGTTACTTGTGGGGGGCCTCAGTTTTAGTTCTGTTTGTTTGACAACACTGACTTTCTATAGGGCAACCTCAATATAGTCATTGAAAGAATGTTTATAATGTTTTATGACTTGGTTTTCTATTTTGTCAAAGCATCTATACTTTTCCGCGAGAGAAACTTAATTTTTCCTGAAAGATATTTGGCAATTTTGAATGATTGCTCACATACATTGTAGAATTAACAACCAAACAATTTAGGTGCCATCTTTAAGAAGTGTCTAGTAAGCAAGTATGAACAATAGTTTTGAAAAAATCTCTGATCAAATGGAACTTTCCAGGCAAATTTCAAATCCCTGCATCAATGTGAGAATCACGCAAATTCTCAGTGAAGTCTATGAGAATTTTTTTAAAGATGAGCAAAACACCATATTTCCCCTAAACTTATCCTCAGCTACGACTGATTCATTTTTGGTGAAACTTTCCAAAAAGTTCAACTAAAGGCAGACACACCATATGGAAAATTTCATTCTGAACAGCTAAAGCTTGGGAAAATTATAAGTAACAGCAACCCGGGGCTTATAATGGAACATGTTAGGCAACCTTAATTATGTGCTGCTACCAGTTCCACCTATAATACCCTCAGTAGAGTTTTCATAATGGTTCAGATATTGGCAAGACATCACTGACAGGGTGGGGAACAATGGAGAGCCCCACTGGCAGCATCCCAGCAGAGCAGATTTCGGCTTCCTCAGCTCTAAGATGGGTGTAGCCTTTGAAGGCTGTGAGATGCAGCAGTACCTGGGCCCCTCTGCAGCTCAGAGCTTGGCACCGAACCTGTGTGGGCCACACTGAGCTATTGTACAAGATTGCTGTGGGCCTCACCTTTCATGAGATTATGTTCTTCTCATCTTCAATGCGTCAATGTTGTTGGGCAGCTGGGTACCTCAGAGAGGGAAGGTCTGTATAGGAATCCTAGGAAGTGTCATAACAGTATTCCTTTCATTAGTCATTACAGCTGCTGAGATTTTAATTGGTCAGTGGCATCTGTCACGACCAACAATTGCTCATGTCCCATGCAGAAGTGTTCCTACATCATGTCCAATTAGCTTAGCCTCAGCCCAGGACCTAATCAGCAAACTACTCCTTTGACTTCAGTCCTAGACTTATCGACTGCAGGTTTTCACCAAAGGGGAGCAGGTCTAATTTTAAGTCAATGAATACTTGTGTGCTGATCAGACTGTTTCTTCTTTGCTTTGGGTACCTGGAATTAAATGGCAAACAAGTCTCCTCTCCTCACATTTCACTGTTGTCGTACGTGAAACATTTACCTTTATGCAGTTTCTCATTTGTATCAGTTCATCTTGACCTTGACATTTAAATCCCAATGCTGACTTGAATGAACTGAGATTCCAGAGTGCAGGAAATCCTCTCGAGTGAAATAAGAGTTTATAGCCTTTTTATAAATGGCTTCATTCATAAACAGGACTTTTCTCTGTATGTTCACTGCGTGCAGGAGACTCTTCATGGGTGAACAACACAAAGTATATTCCAAGTCCTGCCAGCACCACATGTCTCATACTGTGGCCTCACTAAGAGCAGAAATCACTGATTTCTCTTTCTATTTCAAAATAGCTGTCTGTGAAAATGGCTGTCAGAATGGAGGTCGGTGCATCGGACCAAACCGTTGTGCTTGTGTCTATGGATTCACGGGTCCCCAGTGCGAGAGAGGTAATGGACACATTTTCATGATACTATCACTGACAGAGCTGTGTATTTCAGCATGTGTATTAAGGATACTCAATTTTATGTGAATTTCTGCTCGATTCCTCTGTGTGATGATACAGCCTGTAATGACAACCTCGTGCCCAAAGCACTCCCTGAGGTCCCTGGTTATTACATGTGCAGGATGTGATGTGCCTGCTGTCTGCAAGGCTGTTTGGTGTCTCTGGAGCCTCCTCTCCACATGTGCTCCTTGTAGCTCTTTGTTAAACACCAGTAAACCCCCATGCTGAGTACAAAGAGGGTATTTTTCTCTCAAGCACTTCCCTGTGTCTTGTCTTAATAAGCTGAGAGTGGCTGGGAAGCCCCTTAATACAGCATCCTCGTGAAGGGAAGGTGACACCATCAGTCCCTTCCTAAACACTAAGAGAGAAGGGAAAAGAAAACCAAGCCAAAATTTTCAAACATGCCAGTGTGATGGGCCGACCCCAGCCAGCAGCCAAACACCCATCCTACGTCTCGCTCACTCCCCTCTCCCTTGGGATGGGTAGAAGATAGAAGGAAGTCAGAAAGACGCATGGGTGGGGGTGATGTCAGTTTAATAAGGAGAGCATAAGCTGTGTGTGTTGCCAAAGCAGAATAAGGAATTCATTCACCACTTCCCATCGGCGGGCAGACGTCCAGCCAATTCCTGGGAAACAGGACCTCAGCGCCTGTAACAGTGGCTTGGGAAGACAAACACTGTAACTATCTTATATCCCCTCTTCCTCTTTCTTTCCCTGAAGTTTTAGTCGTGAGCATGATGTCATATGGCACAGAATATCCCTTTGGTCAGTTGGGGTCACTGTGTCCTCTCCCAGACTCTTGCCCAGCCCCAGACTGCTGGGCTGAGGCTGCAGAGCAAGCCTTGTCGCTGTGCAAGCACTGTTCGGCAACAGCCAGAACACTGGGGTGTTATCCACACTGGTTTAGCCACAAAAGCAAAACACAGCACCACGGTGAGGAAAGTTAATGCCATCCCAGTCAGATCCAATACAGCCAACTAATTTTGATGCCCATCTTGAGTTCCCCGGAGCTGGACTTGCAGGGCTCTCAGTGTTCACTGATCCTGCTCGTCACCGCAAGTACAACTCACTGCAGCTCTTGCAGAGAGGAGCAGTGTTTAAGGAGTCAGGGACCACACGCAGTTAGGGACCACATGCAAAATGCTGGTTTAAGGACTTGGCCAGCTCGCACAGGAACTCCGTCAGACACAGGGAGACGGCAGTTCACTGGGCAAGCACTCAGCTCCTGTATCAGTAAGACCATTTCTGCAGCCTCCCGTCTCTCTCACTAGATAGAATCAGCCTCCTGCAGCAACTTGATTAATTCCCTGAATTTGACCCATCCTGTGTGCCTTTTTGGGCGAAGGAGGTCGGTACTATGTACCATCAAAAATTAAACCTAATGATGTCACCAACGCTAACAGCCAGCAATTTTCAAATGAACATTGACCTGAAACCCCCAAAGTCAATATTCCAGCCTTTGCAAAATGGTTTTTATGGTTTAGTACTATATTTACTTGAAAAACCTTGAAAATTATGACCAGAACTTAAGGTTTTCCACGAAAGAACCTTATTTTAGTAAAAAAGTTTCGAAGGGAAACATAAGCCAACTCTGGTTTATTGTAAACCTCACGCAGTTCGATGCCAGCTACTCATCCAGTATGAAACAAAACAGCTCCACTGAGAACCACAGTTTTCGCCAGCTAAGAATATGGCTCTTAGTGACATGTGGCTTTGCTGTATTTCATCCAGCCAGTGTGTGCTGAGTGGCTAGATCAGATTTACGTTTGGGCAGTGTGGGTATGACTGAGGTTTTGGCTGAGACGCGAAATTTCTCATTTTCCTGTTGGCTTAGATGGACATCTCACGACACTGCTCTGATACAATTTTTGGCAAGGGTCAAGTGGCACAGAGCAGAAATGAAACCGAAACATGAAGCCAACGTGCAAACTCCCAGGATTAAGATCAAAGCACCCTGGAAATATTCTGCTTTTCTAGCCTCTCACTTTTCCGAGATTGAGCTAATTCTGTTTAACTCCATGTCCAAGGATTGGACTGTTCTTGCCTTTAATGGTTTTTTCCAAGTTGAGGATTCTTGGCAACGTGATTTAGAGGCTGAGACAGGAATAACAGTTGATTTCTGGTAGCCCAGGCATCAGTCAGCCCTGCCTGAACAGCAGCCAGCAGAAATATGCAGAACTCAACATAGTTGTGCAATGTTCCCTGGGTTGCAAAGGTATCTACTGAACCTAATGGTGCAGGTGCCCCATAAAAAGCCTCTGCTGTGGCTTGAGCCTCGCATTTATTGGATGCAGAGAAGGGAAAGCTCTTTAAAAACCTCCACGCACATTTACTGAAGCAACCTTTCATTGTTCCAGCCTCCTCCTTTGTACTCTCCTGCAAACACAGATGTTGGGGGAGCACTGCAGTTACATAGTCTTTAAGCCCTCTTCCTGCCTTTTTCGAACACACACATGTACATACATATGTAGATATTCATTGCTTTAGTTATGGAAGGGTATTGTGATAACAGCCCTTCTCTTTTGAAGGCTCTACCTAGAAAGATTTCTTCCCCTAAACGCGAAGTCCAGAACCGTGTCTGTAGAGCTGCTTTCTTTTTTCCTAGCTCACGGGATTCTGAAGTATTGAGATTCATAAATCGATATGGACATTGGCTGTGTTTGAAAAGAAAGCTGGAAATTTCTTAAAAGAAACTTCTGGATCCAGCAATGCCAGGAGGGACTGAAAAAATCCAACTGTCCTGACTCTGCATGCGTGGTAGTGGAGGGGGAAGGAGAGAGGCAGGGAAGGAAGGGGTCTGAGCAGGGGCAGGCTTTGGAGACATCTTGTAATGTATAAAATTCTTTAAATAAAGAGAGCATTTTTACAAAGCCTTTAGAGATTTGGCTTAGTCCAGACTTGTACTAAGAGACAAAACAAGCTCTCCAGCTGTGTATACACAGGTCTTCCCTGCCAAGACAAACAGAGCACTTGCTTTGCTAAGAGATGTTAAAAGTTACACTTTTCAAAGAGGCTCCTGGCTGGGCAGTCTGGGAGTTTGCGGCCAGGTGAGGTGGTTGTGCCTGAGGTACCAAGAATAATTAGTATGACAGTGAAGAACTTAACCCTTCCAAGGAGAAAATGAATTCCTTCTCCACCACTAGGCCTGTTCAGATGAAGTCCCTAGGCGCCAGACTTACTGGAGACGTG
This sequence comes from Burhinus bistriatus, assembly GCA_013397275.1. Taxonomy (NCBI): domain Eukaryota; kingdom Metazoa; phylum Chordata; class Aves; order Charadriiformes; family Burhinidae; genus Burhinus; species Burhinus bistriatus. Next base: position 240,103 of record VYXH01011573.1, on the reverse strand, counting down.
ACCACTGTTGAATTTCTGTTCAGTTTCTCCATTTAAAGCAGCCGTGGTATTTGACATGTTTACAAGCATCCTTGGGAGTCTCCAGTAACGGGAGACTCAAGTAGCAGGCTCAGAAGCAACACCAATCATCCATAGCTCTCAGTTTAGCTCTGAGTCTCGTTCCTAAAGATTTTTTTTTTTAAGAGTGATTAATTCGAAGCAGAGCCTGAAACCCACTGGCTTCATATGTAGGAAGTACAAGTTTCAGCCCAAGACTCCGTAGTGATGCTCTCACAGCATGGCTGGGTACGTGGTTGAGTTATCTGGAAATTCCAAGGATTCCTGCCTGCATCTCTGCAGGCAGAGAGCTTCCACTAATGCCAGTTACTGTCTAGTGGGACATCGTTCACCTTCCTCCTTCCTGTGCAGAGTAGCTACTGTGATGTTTCTTGTGGGGCAACTATTGCTAACTAGTGGCTTTAGGCAGTAGGAATGCGTTCTAGCATCCGTGTGTCTGCTGCTTCCAGAGCACAAAATGAGAGACTGTCCTGCCTACAGAGTGCAAAGAAAATGACACGTACTTTAAGCTGGCTTTCACTGCCTTTCAGGAAAGATAATGCGATATGTACAATGCTTATCAATATCTACAGGGCAGGTGGCAAGAGGATGGGCCCAGACTCTTCTCAGTGGTGCCCAGCAACAGGACAAGGGGCAATAAGCACAAACTGGAGCACCAGAAATTCCATCTGAACATGAGGAAAAGCTTCTTTCCTTTGAGGATGGCAGAGCACTGGCACAGGCTGCCCAGAGAGATTGTGAAGTCTCCTTCTCTGGAGACATTCCAAACCCACCTGGACGCCATCCTGTGCAACCTGCTCTGGGTGACCCTACTCTGGCGGGGGGGGTTGGACTGGATGATCTCCAGAGGTTCCTTCTAACCCCCACCGTTCCGTGATTCTGTGATTTCCCTAGTTCTGTGCTGTGAGATGTCTACTGATAGAAGCCATCTGGGTTGGCAGATCAGACCACACTCAGCCTGCAGAAGAGAGGATGTGTTGTAGGATACATCTCTCCATCTCTCCCAGCCCCGTTACTGAAATGGGGCGGTTGGTTTGAATAATAGCTGGATAATGTGGATATTTTATGTTCTGAGCATAGGACACAGCAGTATGAGCTCTGCTGCTCCATCCTGAGCCTGGCCCACTGCTTGGACTTGTTTGGGCAGCTCATTACATCACCCTGTTATGTTTCTCTGTAAAATAATAGACATTTTGCCACAGCATGGGAACTGTGAATAGTCACCAAATGGTTGCAGGAGACCTGGTAAATCAACTGCTAACAGTGATAAGAACACAATTGAGGCAGGACCGTGTGTTGAGATACAGTCAACTAGGTATTTGCTCTTGTTGGTGTTCCCAAATAAGCCACCTCCAGGCTGGAGCCACAGTGTTAGATAAACCATAAGATGCCTCAGACTGAAAAGTTGTGTTAAGAGACCATCTGTTAGGAGCGATGGACTCGCTCCAGCTCATACCGGTGTGGCTGGCTGGCTTCTGGACCATGAGCTGCCTTGCCTCCAGCCAACATGGACACACTGGATATTCGATGATGTGCTTTTACAGGTGGAGATGTTACCTCAGCCTAAGAAAAGACACTGACTATTTTCAGCCTGAAATAAATGCCAGGAAATGTGTTTTTTAAAGAGCCCCTCATTATCAAAATTCACCAGTATCTGTATTTCAAGTGTAGCAGAAGCAGGCCAGATGATACCTAGCACACAGGTGACATTGGACTGCTGACTCTTTGTCCTTGCAACTTGCTGTTATATTTGGGGACTTCATCTATCTGCTCCTCTGCCACTGATCTGCTCCCTACCAAAGGACTCTGTAGGAGAAACCCCTTGAGATCAGCACAGGCATAACCAAGAATCTCAAGGGATTTCCTTCACCCAGGAGAAGTCTCTAAGTGGTTTGTCCAAGCTGAAGTGCCAGTCTTCCTCAGGGACATTTATTCCCTGGATAAAATGGTGCCATCACTTCGGGAATAGCCTTTGGTCAAACACACTTTATAGCCTGAGGGCTATCAGGGTACCTCATCAGCAGTGCACACACTGGCAAGAAGTGGCTAGTTGTCGGTGTCACGGAAGGGTGGGATATCCATTAGCAGAGAAGACTTTCTTGTAGAATGTGACAACCTGTGAAAGCAGGGGCTGACCCTGGTCATTCTGCTGAAGCAAGGCGAAGGGACTGAAAGTTGAAGGAAACCAAGTTCAAATTGGAAGAACCAGATCATGGTTTTAACAAGGAGGTTGGTTTCGACTGGCTGTCTTCCACAGGAATGTGCTGGTCCTCCCTGCACTACATAGCCTTATGTTAGACTTCTGTGGGGTAGATGTGTCCAGCTGAGCACAGCACACCATGAAACCTTATAGATGATGGAGTGACAGCAGCACTGAGGGGCAGGATTCACTGACCAAATGCAGACATTGCCTTTAAATTGAATGTACACAGAGGGGTGATCAGTTCTGCCACAGACACATGGCCTATGGACTTCTCTGCATTTAATCAAGTGAATCCCATCTCTGGAGTCTTCAGATCAGGAGGGAAGGGTTTTGTGAGGATGTAGTGTGGCTAATCCATATGTAGTAGGGTTTAGGCAAGAGTTTCTGGTTGTCATGCGCTGGCTTGTTTGATGTTGGACTTCAGACCAGTTCATTCTTACAGGTTTGAAATCTGTAAATGCCTGAACAGTGTAAAGATCGTTGTCTGTAGGCTTCTCTCTGCTGCAAGGCGCAGCGCGGTGCCATGATCTCAGATTGTTATATGTACAAAAGGTAATAACACACGAAGATACTAACTTGTTTCAAAGAACACGGAGCTGCATTAGTCCAGCTAATATCTGTGCTGAGGAGCTGGGATTCTCAGAAAGGCTCGTGAGCTTTGTACAGTTGCTGTTGTTTCTAGTGTGGCCGTTAGCTGTTCCTTCGCTCTCCGGAGGTGCGCTTTCCTACAGGTTTTGAGGTTTCAGTTCAGACTGGCAAGCACTGAAAAATGTGCCCATCTGTGTTGATGAAAAGGTGACATTCAATCCCTACAAATCTATCAGATTACAGATTTGTTTTGGGTTTTAATTTTACTTTATTTTTAATTTCTTCTGCTATAATCGTAAAAAGAGACAATTTTGATTTTAAACTGTATTAAACTGAGTTCCTTCTGCTGCCATCCACTCAACGAGCTGCATGTTCAACAGCTTAGGGCTCCAGTAAGAGGCTGCTTTGTAATGGAAGCAATCTAACTACCTTCACACCTCATTCAGGAAATATTCCACTTCAGAGGTAAATACCTTAATAGTACTCAGAGAACCTTAGCATCATTTCCTCCCTCTACTTGACATCTTCAGGGATGAAGAATTAGTGAATACATTGTATAACCCCAGCAGCCTTTGGTAACGAACTCACATTACATCAGTGTTGGAGGAAAAGCTGCAGTACAGAAAAAATGAGTCTGTGGGGAGAGAAGCCAATTTTTTTTAAGAGTTTTACAGAAAAATGGAACATTTTGATGTCATGTCTCTGATTTCACCCTCCTTCAAGTAGGAAAAAAATTGTTGTAAGAAGTGACAACATTTGACTCTGGTGAAGGTGTGGAAGCTCCTCCTGTGTTCCAAGGATGAGGTTTAATTTGGGTTTTTTCCTACCCAAATGCTGAAGTCTTCACTGTGGATGCCAGTTACTACCTCTCCTGAAAGAACGTCTCCTTTCACTTCGGAAAAAAAGATTTTGAGAGTAACATTTTTGATCTTTGTGGAGACTGTCTGTGGTTCCTACGATTTGTCTGGTTCAGAAGGCCCTTGCTAGGTCTGCGTGTCCTCTCCTCTTAATGGTGCAAGCTTTCCAGAAGTTTAACCGCCAGGCTCTTGGGTGGTGTTCTTCAGTGCAAACACTTCTGGGCTGGGCTGAAAGCCAGCTGTGCTCTTGAAGCCTTGCCTAGTTGTTCCCAAGTCCCATATCCCATGAAGAGCCTTGGAAGGGATGGTGGCCATGTAAAGATAATAGCAAACTTAAAACTGGCATCCAGTGTCTGAGTTCTGGCTATTCATTAGCCAGTACAGGGAAACAAAGACCTATTGTTGCACACAGTGTTTCAAACGTAAAAAACCCAAGGATTAGAGCCACAGCAGGTCCTAGACACACAACATCTATGGAAAAGGCAAGGAGTATCTCCTGTTCTTCCACAGTCCTCCCTGCTGCACTGCTCTCCTTCCAAAACTATAACCAGGACTGGGTTGGATTAAAGTGAAAATGCTCCCAAACAGCAGCCTCTCACCAACAGAATCCATGCCTTTTGACAATTCACTGCTGTTTTCAAGAGATTCTTATTTCTCCTTTTTCTTTCCAAATATCTCAAGAAGGACTGTCAACTATTGAGTGGGAGGACATGGGCTTTCAAAAATTGCTGTGCTTAGGGGTGTTAAACACATGACAAAGAGGAATTCTGGGAGCCTGTGTGTGGACCTTGATCCCATCCCATGGCAGAGCCTTAGTCAGTCTCTTTGTGGCAGATCTCCAGATGAAACCACAGCAGCAGTCAGCAAAGAGCAGATCATGTTCTGCACGTCCAGTGCTTCTCCAAAAGCACCGTAAAGTATCAGGACCTTGGGATATACCCAGAGTGAGCAAAAGGAGGTCCCAGGTGTAAACAAGACTAGTACATGGGAAAAGGGACAGATAGCATCTAAATCACTACTTCATACCCTTTTCTTTAAAGCTGTTGCTAATCTGCTCCTGTGTTCTTCCTGCATCTCCATTATTCTGCTTGTATCAAGATACAGCTTTTCATATTTTAGCATGTACATAACATGTAAATCTCCTTCGATGTGCACTCAGGGAGGATTTCTGAGTCTCTGTAACATGCCCATGTCTGTAGATTCTTCAAAGTTTCAAAAGGAATTTGATGTATTTTAGGAGGGGGTTGCTAGTGAACTCAGGGTTCCTTATAACTGGTACAATTCCAGTCCTGGAAGAAATCTCCATTAATAATGAGTCAGATTAATGCAATCCCCCAGATGAACATATTTTTATATGCTATATCAATTTCTTAAAGATCTTTACTGTGTAGGACAGCAGTTCCTCTCATCCTTGTAATTTCATCTAATTTCTAGCAGTCTAACTGCCACTCATCCATTGTCCTGAAATATTTAAGCACTAGAAGAAAGGTGTAAGGAGGCTGTGGATTTTCCTATCTGTAGATGTTTAAGAGCAAAGTTATACAAATATTAGTTAGGTCTAATTCTGGCTGTCAGTCTTGTCTAAGGGCAAGAGAAATACCAAATGATCTCTAGCATTCCCTGCAGCTGTAGCTTTTCTAGTGATGGACACCCCAGGCCAAATATAAACAGAATACATGATCCAAAACACCATCTTGTAACATACAGATGGATGCTAGGGAGTATCTCTGCATAAACTGCACTTTAATCCACTCAGATTTCCAGATGGTGTTAATATTGCAGAATACCCCATTATTCTTGCTTGTAAGGCCTCTCCCAACCCCCCTCCTGAGAAGAGTTATCAAGAGTGGCTTTGTCTCAGCTTTTCTGTTTCCTCTTCATAATAATTTTCTTTTTTTTTCTAAATTTTCAGTCTAGTTTGGAGGCTTAGGAGAAATGAAGCAGCCACAGAGGATGTGTCTGATCCCCACGTGTGCATGCAGAAGCCATAGCAGGAAGCAGCCAACAGCAAACATGGTCCATTTGCTCCCTCCTTCCTAACTCAGGTCACAGTCCTGACCTTCCAAAATGCTGCTCCTAGTGAAGTAATCGGCAGGGATGTACGTATTTCATACCTTCTGCTGGAAACTCCCCCAGAGCCCAGGCGTGCAAGAGCATACATCATGCTAAAAAGAAAGGGAGCACAAATAGTTCATGGAAATTCAACGATATCTGGGATAGTTTGGAAAGGTCTTTAATCTCAGCCTTTGCATTTCAGATGAAGATACATCAAATTCATTAATTTGAGCTGCCCAGTAGAATTGTTGTTCCAGTGAGAAATGTCAGGTTGGCAAAAATACCTCCTCCATACAACCTCTGGTTGTGCCTGAGGCCTATGCATGTTGTGAAACTGAGCCCAGGTCCAGCTGCTCTCTTGGCGGAAGAGCAACACCCCACAACAATCCCAGGGCAATTGAGAGATCCCAGAAACATGGACCAGGATGGCGCTTCTGAGACCGAACTGAAATTTGCTTTGCCTGGGCCTCCGTGTGCATCCCCTGAGATGCAAGGCAGTTCCAGGGTGTGAGGAACTCTTATTCGTTTCTTGGGTTTCAGTTCTCTGGGGTAGGAAAAAGACAAGGGGAAGCCCTGGCTGTGGTGGCTCCTTTCTGCCATGACCATTCAAAGCCATCTGGGTGGTGTGAGTATAGTACCCAGCTGAGATGGAGTTTGCCTGACTCTTGGTAAGCTGTTCTTCCTATCAATTCCAGACTAAGCTTGACATTACTTCAACCAAAAATCTTATGGAGGAATTCTGTTTGCAGTGGTTAAGATTCCCCCACCCCTAGGTGAGCTTTTTAATAACAGACTATGTTTACAAAGAGATTTCTCATCCTCGTTAGAAACCAGGCATTCTGCTGATTTTTCCTAGTGCTCTGCTAATCCAGCTGTTAAGACATAAAGCAGAACTCATAGCTGCGAGATGTGATGGAGTTCCTTCTCCTCAGCTGGCCTCCAAAGGTGAGGCATAAGCTCCTATTTTGATAATCAGCTGTGGTCCGAAGAGCTCTGATATTTACTGCATTTATGCAGAAAGGTCTGGCAGAAACTTCACCATGAGTGGAGTTCAATTCTGTACTCAGTTATAGGTTGCCATTTTTCTCCTGCAGACAGGTTTACTTGATAAAATAATTATGGTTCTATGAAACCACATTTCCCTCTGATCTCTGCATAAAGCCGGTGGTAGCCTGCTGGGAGCGCTCGTGGGATGAAGAGGCATCCTGCACCTATAATTTTCCTGCATGCCCATGGGCTTTATGGTACAATCTTTAATGAGACAATCACATACTACTTTTCCCCTTGCCAGAGGGTGGGCAGCACTCCCAAAGCGCAGCTACTTAATACCTTTGTTTTCTGCTTGGTGTTCAGCATGTGGCTCAGAGGCCTGTTCACTGCGCACAATGGGAACCAGCCTCTGGAATCAGAATTAATTTCCTCCAGAGACCTTCACAGAAACACCATTTCCCAAGATTTATCTTTAAATCTGACAGGAATGTTTTGACTGGAATTTTCCAAAACTGCTTAACCTGGGTACAAACCTGTTTCAGCCTGAATAGGTAAAATTTGGCAAAGGTACAAGTAATAGCAAAAAGGGTCTTTGCAAAGAGGTGGAGGAGTCAGCCTTGTCTGAAGGCAAGCCATTTGCATCGCCACCAAGAAACACAGGAGCATTTGAGTCATCTGTAACTGCGTGAGCCAAGGAGGCTGGGCCAGCATGGGTTGGGACCTTCTGGTCTCTGCAGCAGGCACCTCATTGCCTGCTCTGGGTTGGGCAGAAAGGTGACTTTCTTCTTCTGACTCTTCATCGCTCGTGGATGCAGTGACGTGGCTTTCTCTCTCTCTCTCTCTCTCTCTCTCTCTCTCTCTCTCATTTTTACTGCGGGGAGGGGTGTCCGTAAGCAAGAGTACCCTGACATTGTTGAACCTGCTGATCATTGTGGGAGAAAAGTGGCATGAGGATACATGCCTGGTTTGACTTTTCACTTAGATCTGGAGATGCCCTCTGTCAGCAGACTGTGAGGCATGCAATGGGACATCACATCACAGTCACAGGCTCAGTGGAGCACGTTTGGAGGTAGATGCATGAACGGCTGCCATTCAGGTGCATTGATATCAACTGAAGGCTGTGCATCAATCGCTGTTCTCTGCAAGCCCATGAAAGTGGACAGGGAGGAACACAGACTGGCAGGAAAGGCATTGCTTGGTCCACATCTACCCAAGGCCCTTGGGCAGTTCTGTGATTGGGTACTCAGCTCATGGTGGCTTAGCAGCTCCAGGGCTGTCCAACCAAGCACGGTCCACATATCCTGTTTGTAGCAGGGACCTGGAACGCTTCCCATTGAATGCAAAGAGTGTACTGGGATAAGAAGATACTAAGGAGAGTGCGATGTTTCCATTTCCATGAAATCAGTCTGAGAAGAATCTAATAACATGCTATTTGTGTCTGCGTGGTCACTTCCTTCTATTTCAAGATACTTTAGCTGTGGATAAGCCTCTTCCAAAGAACACCTTGCCCTCCCTAGCACAAGTCATGTGCTGCATTGCCACTCTTGAAATACAAAACCTTTGCTGAATGCAGCAATGGACAGATGAAGATGACTGCAGCTCATGCACAGTAACATTAATAGAATCTGGCAAGACCTGTAAAACCAACCATATTGTTTGGAAGTCCTCACTCAGGAGTGTCCTTGCCATCACCTCCTCCAAGTTCATTGTTCCAGAAGGAAGGTAGGCAAAGTCCACAAACCCTCTGGCCAAAAATGCTTCCCACCTGGCAGACACAGATTTCTTCTTCCCTTACTCTGTCCTATCAGGAACACACAAGCAGCTGGCCAAGAGGAATCCCCTCAAATTCAGTCACAGCTCAGCCCAGCCCAGCCACCATCTCCACATTCTCTTTCCCTCAATATCCAGGAGCCTGCCCATAGCCATGATGTCTGCCAAAGGAGTCTGAGAGGTGCAGGGCTTCCACCTGGGGCAAGCGTGTGCGTGGGGAAGAGTATGGAGCTAACAAACCCCCGTGCCACCCCCAGCACCTCCATTCCTGCACCTCCATCTCTGCACTGACTGACCAGGCAGTGATTCAATGGCCCTCAGCATTCTGACCCCATGGTCTCTTCCAGAAGGAGGACACAGCCTCCAACCCTCCCAGACATTTCTACAACTGCTGGAACTACTGGCCCCATGTTGTCGTGTGTGTGCTTTGTGCCTCAAATGCTGCTGGAATGGAGAGCCCTTGGAGGAGGGATTGTACGTGGAGCTCTATCTTAGGTTTCATCAGGCTAAGACTTTGACAGGAAACTGTAAAAATAGGACAGGAAAGCTTAAAAAAGTTCTCCCTTTACTATTTCCTTTGAATATGTTTTTTCAGCACTTGGAATGTCTGGCCTTAGAAACTGCCCCAGCCAGCTTTTTCTTTTCTGCAAAAATCCAAACAGTTAAACATCAGGAATGCGGCTGTGTTTGTATGAGGTAAGGAAATGACTAGGTGGAGAAAGTATTCCATGAGAAAGGAGCCCTTTACGGAGACCCTCACGCTGTTCTCCCGGTGTCCACCATCCCACCCTCACCAAAGCTGTCACGTATCGACAGAGCCTGGGAGGCTTAGCAGAAATTTAGAGCTGCATTTTCTGCCGAGACCTATGATCAGTGTTGTAGAATCTCTGCCTTCACATTTAGTGCAACAGAAATAATCACAAAATTTTTGGTTGGCTCCTTTCAGGTTCGCTCTTCGGCTGGTGGCTTTTGGATGCTGCCCCCCCTGTGCGCTTTGCCATACGTTCATGGTCTCGCTATGAGTAGGGCACAAATCACAGAATGGTTTGAGTGGGAAGGGACCTTTAAAGTCCATCTAGTCCAACCCTCTGCCACGAGCAGGCACATCTCCAACTCCATCAGGTTGCTCAGAGCCCCGTCCAACTTGACCTGGAATGTTTCCAGGGATGGGGCATCTACCACCTCTCTGGACAACCTGGGCTGGGGTTTCACCACCCTCAGTGTAAAAAATTTCTTCTTTATATCTAGTTGCTTTATAGATGCCTTTTACCTAATTGTTCCATTAAACATTTAATTTGTAAGTTATTGGCTCTCCCAGCAGGTCCCAGCAGGCACAGCCCGCCTTCTCCTTGGGCTCGCGAGGGAGCACCCCCATCACAGGCAGCCGGAGTCCTGTGGGAATCTTTTTGGGTGGAAGTTTGCAGAGGGATCTGCCAGCTCAGTGCCTTGCCTTGGTTGTGTGAGCTCTCACCTGCTCCCAGAGCTCGCTGTTTGTCTTGCTCCAAAAACCCAGAAGGTTATAGACAGAAAGAATTGCAAGGCCATGCTCCTGTGGCCTGGGGGACCAAGCCTCCTGCTGATGGCAACCATTCATTGAAAAGAGAAAAATAGATATTGGGCTCGATAGCCACTCTCCTCGCTCTCCTCTACTCCATCACTAGAGCTTTTAGAAAGCCACGTGGAAGGCTGCCAAAGCCTGGGGCATGTGTTGCAGTGACCTCATCCCAGCGAGGTCTGCAGCTCCCCAGGGATTACTTACAAGCAACGTTTGTCCTTAACTGTTTTAAGAAAAAGCCTTCAGCGAAAGCATTGTTTATTATGAGAAGGAATTTGATTTTCAGCAAAGAAAAATCTCTCCTTCCTCGCTGCTCTATTTATTTATTTGGTAAAGAAGGAATTCACCCAGCCCATGGCCTGTCTCCTGAGGGGATTCCAGCCAGAGAAGGGACAGGCTGAAAGCTGGGGTGAAAGTGCAGAGGAGAGCTCTTCAGTCCCCTCACCTTCCTTTTAGCCTGGAGTCTGCTGATATGCTGCCACGTCAGGCATATTCGTGTTTCTAGGGTTTGTTTGGGTTTTTTTTAAATAGCAAGGAAAGCGGTGCAATTGTTCCTGCTTCTCTGCATCTTTACCCAGGGAGCTGAATTCCCATCACAAGCATTAATTTACTCGGTGGCACCCTGATGGGTAGATGGATGTTACAGAAGTGGGGGAAGCTATCCTTCTCCTTGTGACAATTTTCAAACAAAATGCTTCTTTTCAAAAGCTCTTTGGCAAAAACTACCAATTTTCCCAAAGGGATAGTAAGAACCAGTTGAAAGGGAATAAAATGTTAATTTTAAATGCACCACCACCCCCCCCAAAGCCAAGCAATAATTTAAATTGGATATGAAATAAAGCTGTAAATATTTCAGGTTCAGATACCGTTTCAATTCAGGTGTTACAAAGCATTTGAAAACTGCCCATGTTTATGGAAATGTTCAGTTTGCGATCTCCTTCAAAGAAATCAGACTGAGTTGCTGAAATTAACGTTTCCCTGCAAAATAATGGCATTGAGTTATGCCGTATATCCCAGGGAAATATCCCCTACAAAAGATTCCATTGTTTTCATTTAGCACCGGGGAAACAGAGCAATAGAGAAGGTGCTTTCCAACTGTTATACATAAATGTTTGATAGCCTCAGAGTGGGAATTTTAAATAGTCTGAAACTGATTATTCTTTTTTTAATGAGTCCAAGCTGCATTTCTGGCATAAATTATAGCCACGGTTGGCAAGGAGTAGTGTGTCGGTCTTTATTACCTCTTGTGGGAGGTGAGACAGGTTCTGGCAAGGTGATCTTGGGTTAAGTAGGGTAGGCAAAACCAGGGCAGCATCCCTGGTCAGCACAGCACCCCAAGTACTGGAGACGGGGAAATGTTGAGTTTTTGTGTGCTGGCTCAGCTGAACCAGAAGTATTTGAACCCACTGACTGCACTTAAATGACCCACCCCTTCCAGCAGGACTCCGTGCAGCTCATGGGTGAAGGCAGATGTCCACCGTGACTGTGAATCATTCCTCCACTTGCATCCTAGATACAGTAATTAGGAAAGTTAAAAATGCCTACAGGGATATTTTCAGGAAGCTGTTTGCAAGTGGAATAGTGTGGCTCAGTGTAAGAGCATGTGTAATGGCATAGATCCCACCCATTAACTCCCCAAGGGTCTGCTGCTTGGAATTGTCAGGAATGACCATTCATTAGCTACATGGGTTCCTGACGATCTCCATGACAACCAACCAAACATGGAAACTGGGAATGAGGTCCATTCCTGTTCCTCTTCTGAGCACATCTGGGGTGTGTGTTGGCTGCAGGATTGGGTAGATAAGACTCACTGTAACCCCAGCCTGACTCTGCAGCATCTGCAAAAATCCCTGGTCCAGGCTAGGTGGTGCTTCAAAGCCACACATGGGGGGAGGCGAGGGTTTGAAAACAAAGAGCATAGCAAGGAGTCAGATTTCTCGTGGTTAATGCAAATACATTGATGCTTCAACTCCAATTCCTCAGTGCCTTTTGCAATTTGAGCGCTCTCACTCTTTGCTGGCTGCTCAAGACAAGTAGGCAACTCTACGGCAATAAGAAATCTACAGGCTGAACGCACTGAGCACAGCCTACTTCGAAATTAAGAGGGCAAGAAAGAAATATGAGATCAGTGCATGGACGAGGCTGATGATAGATCGTAGAATCATAGAACGGTTTTGGTTGGAAGGGACCTTCAAGATCATCCAGTCCCACCCCCCTGCCCTGGGCAGGGACACCTCCCACTAGACCAGGTTGCTCCAAGCCCTGTCCAACCTGGCCTTGAACACCTCCAGGGATGGGGCAGCCACAGCTGCTCTGGGCAACCTGGGCCAGGGTCTCGCCACCCTCACAGGCAACAATTTCTGCCTCAGATCTCATCTCAATCTCCCCTCTTGGGTAGATGCTGGCAGAGAAGCTGATGTCTGCCCTATGCCGTGTATTTGCTGTTTGAAAAATGGTGATTGGAGAGGTTAAATTGGTCAATGACCTGACATCGTTTTTTTGCAGCTACAAGCTATTAGTAAAGGCCCAGATAGGCATGGCCCTGCTGTGTTAAAAGTCTCTTCTGTAGAGGTGAAAAGATTCTGACTGCTTCCCAAAATAAGGCCTGATCCAGTATTTCTTGCAGTCCTTTTCATGAGAACTTTACCTGCAGATGGAAAGGTGGAACTCATCCATATCCTACTGCTGCCCGCTGTTACTGTAAGGTGGAGTGAGCTTGAAAGAGGGAACAGGACGAAATCTCACCTTTCAACGGGGAAGCCACCTCGTCTCTTTTTCTGAGAAAGCAAAGACCAAACTTCTGAAGGACAGCTACCTGCGTCAGGGTTCCTGGAAGATGAGATCCCATACATAGACTGTAAAAGGGCTTTAGACATCTCCTAAGCATGCATATTTCCTTAATAAAATTTGATTGGTGCCTCATTAAAAATGTAATAATTTGACCATTAAAATTAGCAACAGATGGAAGCTGGAATGCAGCCAGGCTTTCTGGACTCCAGACTGCAATCTCCTTGGCTTCATTCCCTCCAAAGAAGTAATCTACATATGAAAATCTATTTTTGTCAATTATTTGTTTAAAAGGGGGTGTTCTCCTTACAATCGCACTTTCATTATCAACCTCAAGGAATTCTTGCCGCAACGTATCCAGCCTTGCCTCGGCAGGATAGTGTGGGAGGCAGAAGTTTACCCTTTTCTTCTCTGTACAGTGCTGCGATGCCTCAATTTTGGGTTATCCATTTACATGATCTGACTTTCTAAGTCAATGAGAGCCCTTTGTAGGTACAACCACAATGACATCAGACACGTGTTCGTCTCCATGCTCCTTTTGACCGGGAAAGGGGGACAGCAAGCCCTCCTTATTAGGTGCTTCTGCATTGTCCTAGGGTTAATAAGGCTTCAGAATAGCTCATAAAATGTCAGATATTTCACTGTAACTGTATTTCACTGCCACATTCAAACAGAGCTGCAGCCCACCTGACCACAGCTACTTAACGCAGAGGCTCCAGCTGCCATAATGCTGCAGCACAACGCTGGACCAAAACCAACTCTAAAGTTTAACTGCCCGGATGGCTTACCAAGTGGTATGAAGGTGGCTTGAGGGCCACTGCCTGAGATGAGTCTGTTCCTCAAAGCTCTGGCAGCCTCCATAAGCTAATGTCTGTGGAACAGCATAGAAACAGGGCAATCCTATGTGATGCTCCTCTGTAAGACGCTCCCAGGCTCCTGGCACCAGTAGTTCACAATCTTTGACAATTCACAACATCCTCCATTAGAAGAATTCCCCCTAACTTGCACATTGCCTGAAGAACCACGCTCACTCAGTTTATCTTGAGCCAGCATCACCCATCTGCCTGTGATACCTTCTGGTTCTGCATGCCCATTCCTCCTCCAGCCACTCATGATTTTGCACCCTGCTATCAGCTCTTCCTCCAGGTGTTTCTTTTTCAGCCTGAGGACAGCTAACCAGTGCAGCTGCTCCTCATACAGAAGCCCTTCCACACCTTTGATCACCCTTGCTACCCCTTTCTCATCCTCTTCCAGTCCTGCTAGCTGCTTTCTCAAGTTGGGGCTAGGGCTGCAAGCAGCCCTTGGGATGGAAGCTAAACTGTGAGTTTAGTGATGATGCTCTCTCTTCCGCTCTTTATTCCTCTCCTAATGCTTTAGTCCAGTCTGTTAGCTATTTTTTTGTCTTTACAGAGTTGATTTCTCCATTGAAATAGGATTACAAAGCAATTTCTTTCACAGTTCTTTGGGTATGATCGTTGAGAAGATTTAAATTATTCGCTGGTGTGGCTATAAAGAGCTCTCCTTGGTCTTTTCCTCAAAGTTGGAAATTTGAGCAAGAGCCTCTCAGTTTTACAAAAAAAGACAAGGGGTGAGAAAACAACTCAAATTTTGTTTCTTTTCTAGGAATAAACTAGAACTAACTACAGCATTAAACTTGGCGTGGCAGGAGACATTAATGAGAACCATGTGCTTCGGTATCTTGTTAAAATTTTGGTCAAAAAACCAGAAGATGATTATTTGGTAACTCACCAATGCAAACATCATACATACAAAGGCATTTTTATGAGCTCATGTCACCCTTATACCAACGTAACTTGAAAATCATTGCCCCTCCTTTTCTTTTTTTCCCCTCAGATCCCCTTTGCTCTTTACCTCTCAGTGATATCCATGGACCAAACTTCTTTTGACACTTTCAGCAGCATTAGTTTTTAAGTAAGGCTGCGCTCCCAGCTGCTCAAGAAATACAAATCAGAGGGAGCATTAAGCTGGAAACAAGCAATTATTGTGCTAATTGATTCTTTCCCAGAGACAGGGGAGGATTTCTTGCATGGTTTTCATACAGCTTATGCTTACCCTGATGCCAGGTGGGACAACTATAAAATGGATGAACCTCACACAGCTTTTACTCGGCACAAGCAACAGCGGTGAGGAGGGCACATCAGCACAGGCATTGTCACTCTGAAGCCTGCAGTAATTACTAGCATTTCCAGATGATCTTTTACAGCCCAGTAAAGGCACTCTGTCATGGTTTCATGCAAATGTTGCTTCTGCCAACGTGGCCATCGTGCAAACATACCCTATGGGAGAAAGCTTTCTGTCTCCAACCATCTATTTAATGGTTTTCCTTGCTTTTTATCCTTTGCACGTGTGTGTCAGGAGTTAAATAGAAGGGAAATGATTGCAAAGATTGTGTGCGGAAAGACTTCTCCGAGAGCTTGCAGGCCAAGAAATGGAGCTTTCCTTTGTTGAGTGCCTATATTATACTAAGGCATTTCTGGAAACAGAGCTATTAGTCAGTAGGTGTGGGTGCCAGTGCTGCCCATGGCTCGTGATTTAGCTATAACCACTTTTCACACGAGTTTTTTTGTTGCTTCACACGTCAAATCCAAATGTTTCACTGCAAAGACAACTGTGGGCTAATCTGAGTACAGGGATTTGGGTTCACAGTCAATTACTAATTACTGAGCAGTCCAACATCAAAATTCCCGAAGCAACTTGGCAAATCTCAGCCAGGCTATCTGAAATAACAGCTATTTAAGCAACACCTAACTTCCTTAGATGGTTAATGTGCAATTTTCTGGTCTGACAATGACGTAGTTAAAGGTCCTTTTTCCAGCCACAGATCAAACACTTGCATGCAATGATCTATTCCCAGCAGAAGGGAAAAACCTCTTGTTTAAGCATTTTGTTTCCTGATGAATGCCTGCTGTGCTAATATCCCTAATCAAGGGTCATGAGAGCCCAGACAGTGGCAAAACCACATTCCTTAGTGCAAACAAGTCCTTCAAAATCTTTTTGGTTTTAAGGGATAGGAGAATCCTTGTTGGGAATGAGAAACAGGCTGGTTGTTTCTGCAGCATCTGGGTTTTAAAGATCCAGTTAAAATTCCCAGGGGACCTTTAAGAGTTAAACCAAAGCAATTAATCACAATGATGTGTGTTACTGTAGGGAGTTGCCTTTACAGACACTGTCAGAGGGTAGAAATCCCATCGCAGGATTTATAGTAGAAATCATGGGGAAAGGCTTGGAAGTTCTCTCCCAGAATGTTTCATGGGTAAGATCTAGAACTCTTCCTCTGCAAGCCAAGTAGAAGTGATCCACCAGGAAGATATCTCCATCATCCTCTATGTTTATGTTACATGGGCTGTCTGGCCCTAAGGCTGTCCATGAGATGCTTGTACCCTGTCCTCTCCATTTGCATCTTTGCCCCTAACTGAAGTTTGATTGCTTTGCAGTTCCACAGAGCAGGCGAACTTGCAGCCCTGAAATTGCCTCTTTGCCTGATGTTTCATGTTTTAAGTGCATTCTAGGGCCAGTACTTAAAGGGACTGGCTCAAGGCATAGAATAACTATATTTCATGGGATGAACCTGAGGGAGACCACAAAGAGCTGGCTTGATGAACCTCTAGGTGATCCCATGAAGCATACAGCAGAAAGAAGGTTACCATGTCCAACACTGGCTTGGACTTAAATTTTTGTCCTTTTTGTGATTGCAGATTTTTTTTTTCCCGGAACTTGCTGACTTTGCACTTGAACAGCTGTGCTGGTAGCAGGAGGAATAGGCATTCTGTGTGGTAGACAGAAAACCTTGTGTTTTTGACTTGATCTAACCTGTGGATGTTTTTGTTCTTCCCTCAGACTATCGTACTGGTCCCTGCTTCAGCCAAGTAAATAACCAGATGTGCCAGGGCCAACTCAGTGGGATCGTCTGCACCAAGACCATGTGTTGTGCCACCATTGGACGGGCCTGGGGTCACCCATGTGAGATGTGCCCTGCCCAACCACACCCCTGCCGCCGAGGTTTCATTCCCAACATTCGTACTGGAGCCTGCCAAGGTAAATACCATGAACATCTAAGAGGATGTTCCCTTATCCATCCTGAGGTGCACTGAAAGGGCAAGTGATGAATGACTGCCAGGAGGCTCAATACAGAGAACAGTTCTGTGTGTAAACTTTGCTAAATCCAGCATTGTATGTCCCAGAGCATCACTGTGGACTTTGGGTCTCTCATGGGATCACCTAAGGTCATCTTAGCTCACTTAAATATTCTGGCCATGCTGTGACATTCCTCCACCCAACAAGATGTAGTGGGGTTTCTCCAGGTTTAAAACTAAGTTACGGCCTTCCATATACCCTCATTCTGAGGTGCTGCTATTGTTGTTGGAGCTTCTGTCCCAGCACTGGACCATGATGAGCACTTGTATCAGGTGACTAGTACTCTGTAAATTGTATTATTGGTTCAAAACAGAAGCCGTAACTCCTTTGAGATCACACAAGCAATTAAAATGTACATCTATCACATGCTTAGAGGCTGCATTCAATGTCTAGGACACCCAGACAAAACCAGCAGAATCGTCTGCTGAGTTCCCATCAGGAGATCCCATTGACTCAATTTCTGGAGCTGCTGTTGCTTCTCCCCACTGATGGGTTGCAGGGATCTCCATGTAGAGTTGCATGAATTCCTCTGCATCTGCAACTGATTTCAGCCTTTACCTGCCACGATCAAAAGCCAAAATTATAGTCCAAATCCCACATTTGCCAGTGTCTGTAGGATAAAATTGGAAAGGCTGAAGAGAACTCTCTTGCTGTCTGTTGTAATCCGCGTTTTATGGCCCCAATCTCTTCAGGACAGCTTGGCCTATTTAATAGATTGTCACTCACTGTTACTGCAAGCAGAACAGGAGTATAAATAATGTCTGCAGCACATTAACGTGCTGGTTCTAGCAGCAAGCCCTGAGGCCTTCCTGAGGTGCTTTAGAAAGCAGTGTCCCCTTGCAGATGAGGAGACCACGGCTGTGGGATGAGCCTTCCTGGGACAGGGCTGAAGAGCAAAAGCTTACAGTCCATAGGTTCCCCACTCTGCCCTGCAGCAGGTGTTGCTCTCTGACGGCTGCAGGAGGACATCCCACCAAACCAACTCTCATCCTCATCTCAGCTACCAACCTGGAATGAACCACGGGGGGGTAGACACATTGATGTTTGCTTTGGAAAACATTACTATACTTTCGTCTCCCTCTTGCTTTTGTACATAAGCCAGCAATACCTTTATATCAGTTTTTTCCCCCTTCACCTTATCTCTAATATAATCCGGTGGGTAATTGCATTATGAAATGCAAGTCCACCTACTTGGAGCATGTTTTCTACTTCTAGCACTCTCACCATGCTAGGCTTGAACCACTTTCTAACGTCTTTGCTCTTCTTCCTGTAGATGTGGATGAATGTCAAGCCATTCCTGGCCTCTGTCAAGGTGGTAACTGCATCAACACAGTGGGTTCTTATGAGTGCAAATGCCCAGCGGGACACAAGCAGAGCGAGACCAGCCACAGATGTGAAGGTAAGATTGCAGACTTCTGCATGGGTTCACCACACTGCTCTGCACTGCGTTCCCCCATACACTCTGAGAGCACAAGGACATTTAAAAACTTGAGAATCTCTCTGCTCACAGGGCATCTCCAAGGCTGGGAAAGAGCTCCTGTGCCAGCCTTGATCCTAGCTTCCAGGTAGGAGGGAGTACTGCAAGCATCAAGGCATGGTAGAAAATGTCCTGCAATATGAATCTCTGATCCGTTTATCTGCTTCCCACAGTCCAAGGCAAGGAAATGAGAAATAGAGCTTGCCTGATCTCTTAAACTAGATAGAGTTCTTTATTTCATGCAGGTGCTTCTGAAAGGTATTTTAATGGCAACACAGAGTCATTGAACAGAAGGGACCTCTGGAAGGCTTTGGCTCAACCTCCTGCTTAGATCAGGGCTGGCTTCAAAGGTAGATCAGGTTGCTTGTGTTGCTCAGTTGATTGGGTTTTGAAAACTCAAGCCTTTTCCTTTTGGGGCTCTGGTCCCAGGGTTGCACCACTATGATGGTGAGGAATATTTTCCTTATATCCCCTTGATATTTATCGCTTTGCAGCTTGCAACTTGTTGCCTCTGGTTCAATAGAGTAACTGGAAGGAAGGCAGAGCAGGTGGAGTCTGACTAGCTGGGATGGTGATGGAATAAGACAACCAGAAATAACATCATGGCTCTCAGCACACTGCAGAAGGTCTAATTCCATGAGATGAGGGTATGGAGCAAGTAAATGCAGTGTTGCTTCACTGAATTGGTGATATTTTTTCCAAACTGACATTTTGGCCAGAACCTGAACCTTGTCCTTGATTACAAAGCGCAGGCGCAAACGAAAGTTTGGTATTAGAGATGTGAAATGCCAGTCAGCGGCATGTCTGTGGGCATCCCTCCTTTGAGCCCGTGGCCTGATACCACCCTGGCCCCACAGGGGAAGCATACCTCCCTGCCCATCCAGGGTGCTCTGCAGGCAGCCTGCCTGCTTGCCTGATTTTCCTGTGTTTCTGCTTACTTTGTAGGATGCACCTTGCTTATCCTCAGCTGTGTTGTAAATGGGAGTGACCTTTTCAGCCTCAGCATCTCTCTTGGAAATGATGCAGTGCTTCGGAGGCATGGTTCGTGCTTACAGTTAGGGACGCTCTAAAACGTTACTGCCTTAGCAGTAGCTACGGAGCTACCGTAGGTTGGAGCCAGGCAGTGAGGAATGCAGTCTGCCTCTTCTTAGCATCAGCCTTAGCCTGGCCCTGTGGGCAGAAGTTCCCAACATGATGGAAGGGAACTTGCCCGAAACTATTCTTTGCCTCTTCTTCAGCACAGAAGTTGGAGGAGTTTAAGTGTTCATTACCTTCTCAAAACGGTTCAGTGGAGGACCCAGATGATGAGTTGCAGATGCAACTCTGCTCTTTATGTGTGGGCAAGCTGATCTGCAGTGTGGGCAGTCAGATCCCCGTGTCTGGAGGTGGGACTGCAGGAGACAGAAAGAACCAGTCTCAGCAGCTCAGCAGTCTGGTAAGAAGGTGCAGAGACCTCTGCCATTTTCAGGGGAAATACTTTCCAGGTGGTTAGCGGAGTTGCTTAGAAATGGCCAAATACCTGATCCTCAGACCAGAGGACTAGTTTCCTCTGGGGTGTGAAAATTTAACAATGTTAGACCAGTTGTGGTAGTTAAGGCAGAACTCCGCCTGGTTCTGGAAGCCCCTAGAACTGCTCTTTGCTCTTGAAAGTTGGTCCATTGTATTACTAATGTGCCCTTACAGCCCGGAAGGCCATCGGCATCCTGGGCTGCATACCCAGCAGCGTGGCCAGCAGGGTGAGGGGGAGGGGATTCTGCCCCTCTGCTCCACTCTGGGGAGACCCCACCTGGAATACTGTGTCCAGCTCTGGAGCCCCCAACATAAGAAAGACACGGACCTGTTGGAGCGGGTGCAGAGGAGGCCACAAAGATGATCAGAGGGTTAGAGCCCCTCTGCTGTGAGGACAGGCTGAGAGAGTTGGGGTTGTTCAGCCTGGAGAAGAGAAGGCTCCGGGGAGACCTTAGAGCTCCTTCCAGTATCTAAAGGGGGCCTACAAGAAATCTGGAGAGGGACTTCTTACAAGGGCATGGAGTGATAGGATGAGGGGTGGCAGTTTTAAACTGAAAGAGGGGAGATTTAGATGAGATCTCAGGAAGAAATTCTTGACTGTGAGGGTGGTGAGACACTGGCCCAGGCTGCCCAGAGAAGCTGTGGAAGCCCCATCCCTGGAGGTGTTGAGAGCCAGGTTGGATGAGGCTTTGAGCAACCTGGTCTAGCGGGAGGTGTCCTTGCCTATGGCAAGGGGGTTGGAACTAGATGATCTTGAAGATCCCTTCCAACCGAAACTGTTCTATGATTCTATGGTTTAATTAAATTCAGGACTTGCCTAGACAGTGAGAGGCAATGTCTTGGTGTCTTGGTCCATGCCATAAGGCACACACTTCAGCATTAAGTGTGGAGCACAAGCAGGATGAGGCGCAGTCAGTATGCTAAACATTCACAGTGCCACCAATCTGAGCCCTCTTCATGACAGTCTTGCTCCAGTTCCTTAAAGTCCAGTCTCAGCATCTCCTTTATTGCTGCTCAGCCTGTCTCTGAGAGGTGTGCAGACCTCTCTAGGAAGGACACGCTCTCCACAAGCTTTTTGCAGCAGTCCTCATGGGCCTTGCCGTACCTTGCCAGGCAGGCTGCACCTCTCAGAAGTAGGGGAATGAACATTTCTTGTATTTTCCAAACATCTGGCAAATGAAAAGGAAAACAGCATTAAGCTTTTCCTGCCTTGGTTGTTAAAGCTCTTTCCCACATACCCTAATGAAACCCTGCTGACCTGTGTTTGCCATTTTAAGGATAAAATGTGTTTGTTGTGCTGGTGTGACTGCATCCCACCTAGCTGGGCTTCAGGAACTCTACTTCCCTTTCATTCCTCTCCAAGGCTCTGTTGTAACCAAGACAAGGCATGATGAATGCACTAGAATCCAGATGGAATTTGTTTCCAGGTGACAAAGTTACACAGAGAGAGCACTTAAAGCAGTCAGCATCACAGCAAGCCACCCCCATGGCACAGTGGGTTTGACAGCACACATTGACCCGTGGGGTTTCTCCCAACAGTCAGTTCTCAGGGAAAGGAGCATCACTGCTTCCAGGTGACGGTTCCCATACCCCCACCCCCTGCAATCCAGACATCTTCCTTGCTAGTATAATTCTAGTAGGCTCTGTGTCAGCGCATGCCGTGTGACCTGGGTTCAGCCCTTCGGAAAAACTCTTCCAAAGTGAGACACCAGCTACAGAGGTTAATCCTTTGGTGGGGGATGGACGTTCTTTTATGTTGAGAAGACATCTGTGTCAGTGGATCTTCCTTGGCAGGATGCCAGGACACTTTCTAAAATTTTAACAGCAGGGCTTCTTGCAGTGCTCTGCCATCCAAAGACTTGGAACCGGTAGAATCCAAAACAGCCTTTTGACGTGCATCTAAGGTGAAGAACCAGTTCCCCATACCCAGTGATGTCCTGTGCCAATTTGGCTGGCCAGTGGGCTAAGGCTGGACTGCACTAGAACCATGGGCCAAACCTCAGGACACAAGAAATTGTTCTTGCCTTGGTCTGCTTCACCCGTGCTGGCTGGGGCCCAGGCAAAGCACATATGAAATCAGTTTAGCTGGAATCTCCTATATACCAAGATTAAAAACAATCCATTGTCTGAATCTGTCATCCAGATGCGAGGGGCCTCTGCGTGGGTCCCCACTTCCCAGAACGCCTGCAAAAGCAGCATGATGTGGCCATAAACAGCTTCCTTTCACTCTCCTTCCTGGATGGCCGTAAAAAGAGACGTCTCCAGCATCTACAGTGTCTGGTCCATCACTTATCTCTCCTCAAGTGCTAAGAAGACCACCAAAAGAGGATGCTTTCCTTTGGTATGATTTACTGACCTAGGGGTCCTTCTGTGAGAATGACGTAAACATGAGGGATGCTCTAAACTGACAGGGTTGAGAGTGTTTTCGAGCGCTTGTTTCCCAGACACGAATCACGAGCACATCCCCGCCAGGCAGCCAGAAAGTGAAGAGGACACCTTTGTCTGGGTTATCACTGCTCCCCTCTAGGACCTGTACCCCATGTGAATCACTAAAACTGTGTGAATAGGGGAATAGAGAGCCAGCATCCTGTAAGGAGTTCATCTGATGCTAACGCTTTATAAAGATAGGAGGATCTGGGCCCTGTCTCAGAGTTTGCTGCATGCTTTGATACGTCAGGAGCGAACTGTTTGGTACAGCTGATGATAGAGCACCGAATTCCTCATTTGCTGAAATTGTCTGTACTGCCAAAGTCGCTGTGTCAGTCCAAGTAACCTCCTCACTGAGCCAAGGCTCTTAATCAAAATAATGACCACAAAGCATAAGAGGAGATTTTCTTTATCCAGGTGCTCTCCAAGCCTAAAATCTCAAAGCTGCAGGAGTTCTCTTGTTGAGTCTGTGTGCGCTAACTTTATAGCTGGTGAAAGGAGTGATGGCTCAGCTTGCACTGAGACCATCTTGCTTTAGGAAGAGGAGGTGGTTTCCTCTTGTTTTCAGATTCCTTATCCAAGGCCAGCATCCAGGAAATATTCAAACTAGATTAAATGTCTATGTTAAATTCTTCCCTGGTTCCTGGGAGCTTGTATTTTCTGCTTAGAAGATTCCTCCCGGGGAGTGAAGTCAGCAGATGGGATTGCGTTTGAGCCAAAGGTCAGAGCTGGTGTCACTGTCTGCTGATTAATGATGTCTGCCTCATTAACAGCAGCAGCATGTACCACTAATCTTCTTTGGGCTGTTTATTGGTGGGAATAGGCAGGAGTAGAGATAATGTTGTTGGTTTCCCATAGTGATACTTATCTCTTAACACAAATGGCACCTGGAATAAAGGCTCCATTTTCAATCCTTGAAGAAAAAAGGTGCTTTTCTTATGCGAGATCTTCTATGCTGATAACAGAGGCCAGCTCAAGCCCTGATCTCCCAGCCATGTGAGGGGGCTGCAGCTGGGTACACTGGCTGAATTTTGCTCAGCCCCAGAAGGAAAATTACGTCCTTTTTCTATCTGCAAAACGTGAAAATGTGTGCACAACATCAAGTTTGGATTTGAACCTAAATATCCTCCAAGTTCAGGGTTGCTCGGTTCCAGAGTTATTTCTGCAGCTCATCTCTTAACGAATGTGACACTTTCAAATAGTGGCTTATTTTATGACTTTGTTCATTGTATTCTGAGGGAGCTCGAGGGATCAAGAGTTCCTGAGCTTGGGGCTGTGCAATGTATAATGAGAAATTTCTGGCACAGAGTTGCCTGCTCACTTTCTGAAAGATAGAAGCAGAAAGACAAGCAGTGTGTGGGGGGGTGGATTGAGGGTGGGGAAGGGGAACGGGAAGGGGAAGGCTGCTCTCTTAACAAACGCTGGAGTCAAGCCCAGCTTTGCAAGTGCCAAAGGATTGCATTTATGTTGTGTTTGTATGAAAAGATGAGCAAGGAGGGCAGATGTTGCCAGCTTAGGGCTAAATTGACAGGTACTATGCGTGGTTTGTGGGGAAACTGGAAAAGAGCAGGATCTGTTGAGGTTTGGAGGGGAAGGAGAAGTGTGTGAGCACCGAGAGAAGGGCATGCTGATATCCAGCTGACTTCTAAACGCTGATAGAAGAAAAGAATTGTTGAGGAGGGCACAAGAAAGCACTCCTGGCAATATTGGTGCAAAACAAAGAAAGGAAACATCAAAGCTGAAATCAGACATGTCTTGCTGCTACACAGACCTTTATCAATAAATTGTAGGGAAGTGGGGGGTTGTTACACAGAGTGACATTTTTAAATTATCCTGGAAGCAACCATAAAAGTTATGCTTAAGGGAATCATTCCATGGCATGTTCTTAAGGGTGGGATCACTGACTGAATAAAGCTTTTCCTTCCATAATTTTAGTGGTTCTCTGCCAATAACTTAACTTCTTTTCTTAATAGCCCTTCCTCTACTGCATAACAAAATACTATGCCAGCTCTGTTATCAGTGAAGTGTGTAATGCCAGTACCTCACCCAGGATGCTTTCCAATGCCCCAAAAGGAGTAAGCATCTCGCATCCCAAATTGTTGCAGAACGATAACATACAAGATATGAAAAAGTACACAGGGAAACAGCAGGCAAGGGAGCGAAAGACACTGCATGCTTTTTGCAACAAGTTCTGTTCAAATCTCTTCAGGGTAGATCCTTCTTGACGGTCTTCAGCATCTCCAGGAGACAGATTCTGCAAAGGGAGAGCAAATCCTTTAATTAGAGTTGTCACCTCTTTTCACTGGCCCCTTTCTATTTAGCATTTGTAGGGTGACATGTTAGATGCTACTTATTGTCCCTATGGGCTAGTCTTTTGTCGCCACCACACAAAATTCCAAATTTGCTAATGAAGACAAGGCTCTATTTTTTACTCTGTTGACTCTCATTCATGTTTTTGAACTGGAGGGAGCTTTCCTGCATTTTCCATGAGCAGAGCGGGTAGGCTGGCCTGCTTTCCTCATGAATGGAACATGATAGCCATTTTATTAGCGTGTTTTCGATTTTCTTACAAAAATATCTACAGAAGAGCTCATTGTTTGGATCCATTATGGGCTCATTTCCATGGATTTGGTGTGGTTTGGAGGGTTCCATTACTCTCCTCTGTGGTTTCTTTGTGCTTTCTGGAAGGGAAGGTCTGAGAGTCCCGTGCACTGCACAAGAGAGGGCTGATGAGGCATGACTTCTGCTACGTGACACAGAGATGTTTTCTCCATCAAGTCCTGGTTTTTTAGCAGATGGAAAGGTTGGGGTTTCAACATGTCTGTGGGCACCCGACTTGGATGGGCTTTGCAGTCTGCAGCTCTCCTTCTGAAGCTCTGTAGCCTTTGGCTTCCAGCATTCTCAGCCTTAATGATCAGGCCAACTCCAAGCCCGCGAGCTGGAGACATGGTCCAAAATCAACGTTTGCATTGAATTCTGCCATTGTCTGAAGAGCAGAGTGCACAGAATATTGCTTTAATTTTTAACAGAGAGTTGGAAAAGTCGTGAAGTAGCCAGGTTGGAGTTGGAAGAATTCCCTACCCAGAGCTGGCAGCTGATGTTAATGAGAGGTGCATATATCCACCCTGCTGCGTCAAGCGGTCCATGGGCTTCAGCTCTGAATGAATCAAAACTATGAGACACTTTGCAAAGAGAAAATAAAGAATGTGGTGGGGAAGAACTGAAACAATGAAGCCCAGAGCTCAGTTTCTGGAAGTACAGGATGTGCGAGTGGGCTTGAGAAACTCGGGCTTTTTTTTCTGCTTTTTGGGTTGCTCACACTGCTCTTGTCTGAGCTAGGATTTTCAAGGGGGGGAAGAAGTTGCAGTTTGATTTAACCTTTTGAATTAACTCTGTTTTTTCCTTAAGAATGGAATGTAGTTGCTGCCCCTACAAACATGTACCCTTTCTCTTGGATGACTGATGCTATGTCATAAGTATTGATCTAATAAGATGCCTGCCTGTCAGCTGGCCTCCAGATCTCTCATACTGCAAACTTCAGGAGAGATACGCAGATGTTTTAAGCTGTTATTTCTAATCATACAACCAGCATTTGCTTCATAAAGCTCTTTCTCTTCCAGTGTTCTGCAAATTGTAACCCAACACAGGCCTGTAATTAAATGACAGGATAGGCTGTAGTGATAAAATCTCTTTCGCTGCAGGGGCCCAGGTGGGGGAAGTGTTTTCTGTAGATTTGCATTGCTGCCTTTCGAGGTTTCGAGTCATGTCTGTCTTTTGCAGGGGCTCTGAGCATCAAAGAGCTAAAGGAACACTGCAAAGACAGAGGCGATATCTCTGCTGCTTGCAAAAGGTGGCCGACATCTTTGTCTAGCTGAAAGATTCATTTTAGCATTCCTAAGAAGCTGAACAGGAATGCGTCTTCCCCTCTTGATGTATGAGCATAAACCTGCCCTATGCACTTGGGCTTAATTCTGTGCGTGTTGAAATGGAGGTATGGAGGTTTCACTGGATGCCTCGGGACTCAGAGCTGCAGTCGAAGTAAAACGGAAGAGACTTGTGTTTGTATCAGGTTGTGTGAGCAAGGAGGAGAGATTGAAAATTATTATTTCTTTGCCAACATGAAGCACCGGTGGCTGGTCTCTGTCCATACCATATGCCTCGCTTCAAAAGGCACCTCGGCTCATCTTACTTAAACACATAGATTGTCAGTGTCTATTGCTGAGCTGAGTGGGATGAATTCCACTCTGTCTCATTTTGCAAGGAAAAATCATCACTGTTAGGGCACAACTCTTCGTCTCTGTTTAGACATTTCCCTTCAGATGAGGTGAATTACTGCCTGGATGAGTGTAAATAGCATCTAGAAAAACTCTGATGGAGATGCCTGCTCTGCAACCATCTAACACATCTGACCACAACTCAACGTGCACCACTGTCCAGCTGATTTCTGCAGTCTTTTCCTCTAGATATCTAACAGTGTAGACCCTTTTATACCTCTTTTGCCTCAGAACAAGGTGGGGGCTTTGTGGTAATGAGAATTAATTGTCATTATCAGATGTCCGTGGCTATCCCACCTTGCAGCCAAGGCTGGTGTAGTGGAGGGATGGTGCCTGGGATGTGATGGCAAAAGGCTCCTGGCAGCCTCTCTAATTTTAGAGAGAAGGATGAAGTTTGTGAGGGTATTTCTGGAGGAACGAGGACAACGCTTACTCCTTGAGAGTCACCTCTGTGCAGCCAGATTTCATGCCCCCTTGTCCTCCCCTGGATTTGTGCCTGTGCTAGGGAATCCATTTACATTGTTAGGTGAGTTGAATCCATCCCAATCCTTGAAGAACTAGCCCTGTCCCTGGTTATGTAGGCCAAAGATTATTTACCATTGGTGAAAATGTGTCTGCTTCATTCCAGCCTGAATTTATAATGTCTCAGCTTCAGTTTCCAGCTTTTCTTTTTGAGACTGCTGAGCACTGCGCTCTCAACATCATCTTTGTGTCTCTGTTTTCTAGGATCCCGTCACATCCTCTCAGTTTCTTGGATAAATGTAATTAAGTCCTACTAGTCCCTTAAGGTCAGGTGGGTTTTTCCAGGCCTTGAGTCATCCTCCTGGACTCTGAACCCCTCCATTTTCTTAACACCCTGTTGTAAGAGCTGGCACCGCACAGAGCTGTGGCATCCAGCAATGATCCTGGTTAGGAGGTAACATCACCTACCTGCTTCTGCTCAGTGTTTCTCCCATACATCTCCAGGGCTGCACTAGCATTGCTAGCCACTGCATGGCACTGTGAGATTGCAGTCAGATATTTAGAATCATAGAATGGTTAGAGTTGGAAGGGACCTTAAAGATCATCCAGTTCCACCCCCCTGCCATGGGCAGGGACACCTCCCACTATACCAGGTTGCTCCAAGCCCTGTCCAACCTGACCTTGAACACCTCCAGGGATGGGGCAGCCACAGCTTCTCTGGGCAACCTGGGCCAGCGTCTCACCACCCTCACAGTCAAGAATTTCTTCCTGAGATCTCATCTAAATCTCCCCTCTTTCAGTTTAAAACTGCCACCCCTCATCCTATCACTCCATGCCCTTGTAAAAAGTCCCTCTCCAGATTTCTTGTAGACCCCCTTTAGATACTGGAAGGAGCTCTAAGGTCTCCCTGGAGCCTTCTCTTCTCCAGGCTGAACAACCCCAACTCTCTCAGCCTGTCCTCACAGCAGAGGGGCTCTAACCCTCTGATCATCTTTGTGGCCTCCTCTGCACCCGCTCCAACGGGTCCATGTCCTCATGTTGGGGGCTCCAGAGCTGGACACAGTATTCCAGGTGGAGTCTCATGATTTACTTCCTAATTCTCAAATTTTTCTCAGTTTCGCACTAGACAGGACACAGCTCGCCACCCTTCTGTGTAGCCCACACCTATTCCTTAAAAAATTTCTTGCCTGTTTCTCCGATCTGTCACTGTGGCTCATATCCATCATCACAGCCAGGTCTTCTGGCTCCCAGCACGGATTTCTTCTGATCCCCTCCCTTGCCCTGATGGGGTGGGTTCAGGTAACTCTTTCCCATGTGTGTATGCTGCCTTCATCACTGAAGTCTGCTAGATAAACTCTTCCAAAGGCATCCTCCATTCCCACTCCCAGATGAGAGGTCTTTGCTGTTCTGCCTTTTTTTTTTGCAGATTAGTCTTTGCCCCGCAGCAACTCTGACCCACACACATGCTAATGCCATCAGGCTGTGCGAGGCTGTTATGCTGTTCACATCACAAAAACCCCCTCGAAGGAGCAGACTTTGACCAGTTCCTTTTCATTACTTCCCTGCCAGCCCCAGGCAGCATCTGAATTGCATGTAAAAATCCCCTTATCCATTCACAACATGACAGATTTAAAGTACAATAAATAAAGTAGCTTAACAGAAATAATTTATTTTGTCAATTGCTGAGACACATATTTTTTTGCCACTGTAAAAAATCTCAGGCAAATATTCCTTCTGTCTTTTACCACCACCTGAACCATGGCCACCAACCAACTGCTTTGGGTGGATTAATTAGAAGTTGGGTCTAATTCCATCTCAGCTTCTGAAAGAGATTTCAGTTGGCAATAGAAAAAAATCTACAACCCCAATCCCAGACAAGTCCTTAGATTCAAGTGCCCCACAAGCATGGATGGGCTCTATACATTAATTATATTGACAATTTTTGGTCAAAATTTGGGGAAAGCAGATTGCCATTTTCAAAATTGCTGATTTGCCACTCTATTCCCTTTGATTTCCTGAGTTTCAGATCCCAAGTGACAGCCACACACAGAATTTATAGGCTGCCTATCTCTGTATCATCTGGGTAGGTACTTGGTGAATTTTCTGCTCTGTTCTCACCCTTTTCTGTCACAGTTTGGCTTTTGTTAAGCTGCAGCTTTCAGGCTTTCTGTGTGGTTTCCCCTCAGTTGTTAACCAGAACTTTCACAAGGATATGAAGCTCTTTAAATACTCCATGTAAAAAGAGCCAAAGAAATAATTAACTCAAGAATTTTCTCAAGGTTGTAATATAAACGACCTGGAAAATTTGGAGAACTCTACAGTTCTCAAGCAAACCCTATAGTGTCTCATCTTTCCAGCTCAGTTCTTCCAGTGTGGATTAAAATCTAACTCTGAGCGAGATTTCAAATATAGATGCTCTATTTCAGGATCCAGACTCTGGCATCCAAGACCTTGGCAATGGGGCTAGCCTCCACGTTCAGCTTGTGGTGAGGGTCTGCTGTATCTCCACACTAGGACAGATGTTTGTAGAGCACGTCTTAAGTTCAAATAGCAGAAGCTACATAACTGGGGTGATTGCCTCAGAATTTCCGTACTTTTGTAACCTTTCTGCAGTTATTACCAGATGTCTGGGCACTGGGGCTGCCTGGTCCCTCTGATGGCTGAGTCCAGATGTTGCGCCTTGACAAAAATCTTGTTGCAATGTCCTTATTTTCCATGCTCTTAAATGCAGAGAGCTGCACCTCACCGGTATGTTCTGTGGGCACACACATGGCAGTGGGCTGCTGGGGAAGCAGGGTGTGGCAGGGCTAGCTAACGTGGATGGGGTTTCTTTGATTGCCATGGATAATTAGGTGTCATCTCACCAAGGACTCAAAAGCGTATCTGTCTCGCTAATCTTCCCTGTGAGAAGATAAATCATTCAAACTATGGGCTCATGGCACTGTTATGCAAATCAGTTTGCACTAAAATAGGACTGCTGATTGAGGAGCTGAACCCGGAGATGTGTCCAGATCCCCCTTGCCGAACTGATAGTACAGAGGCCTTTACACCTGTGTGTGCTCATCTTAAAATGGAACCAAGTCCCTCCTGTATGGAGGAATTCGGTGAATAATGCAGGAGCCCAGTGCTGTTTAAAAACATGATGTTGTCTCTGATGTTGCATCTCTGCATTCAAAGAGGCCTCCAAGTCACACGGAGGGACCTGCTGTCCAGCCAGTCAGGCACCAGCACAGATGTGTTTCTGTCCTGAAGCTTCTTTGTGCTCCAAGGAGCTCAACATTTGAGGTCAGCCTACCCAAAGACCTGTGCTGTCAGCAGCAATAAGCAGAGGACTCCATGAAGCTGCTACCTGGGGGAGTCTTGTTTCTTGTTTTCTGGGCTGATGCACTTCTGGGAGGCCACTTATGGTCTCAAGCATCCCATGACAAACTGTAACACCAGCTATGTGATACTAGCTGTGGTCCTGGATCTGCATTGCAGATAGGAAAGGAGATGGTTTGCAGGGAAATATAATCACGGTTGGTTTGTTCTTTTCTAGATGTGGATGAGTGTGGCACAATCCCTGGTGTGTGTGATGGCGGCGAGTGCACCAACACAGCAGGAAGCTACGTGTGCACATGTCCTCGTGGTTTCATGACCAGCCCTGATGGATCACGTTGCATTGGTAAGATGCTAAATAGATCTCAGGACCACAAACACAGGGAGAGATCGCACTCTGAAACCCACATCTGGTGATTTGCAAGTCACTATCTGGTGATCACCAGATTTGCAAATCAAAGGGCACATTGTTCCTGCAATAGCTGGAAAATGCTCTTTTCCATGTGCTGTCCTTGCATGTGCCATGGCTGACATGGTGTGTCCTGGTCACAGGTTTTGATGCTGTTGCAGACCGGGCCTTTCTCCATCTCCATAACTTGGACTGCAGGTGCCTCGGTGCTTGAAGTGTTTGACAGGGGGTTGCTGGAGACACTAAGAGGAGGGCTGGGGTGGAAGGTGTCTGGCTGGGACAGTGGTCTGTTTGGAGAAGGATCCTTATGCTCCTACACACAGAACTGCAGCAGCTAGTGAGAGAATCCCAGACATTATCCCTTTTCTCCTGCCTTAAATGTCAGCTGGAGAGAGACATCAGTACTCCCCCCTACAACTGAACTGCCCAGGGAAGGTTTGCAGACCTTCCTGGAGCAAAGAGGGGACCCAGTGACGGGGAACACCACCATCACTCATCCGCTTGCTTTGCAGAGGTGAAGGGGGGAAAAGGTTTACTCCAAGTGTTTGCATAACCAATGCAAATCAACGGTGACTTTTGTCATCTCCTCCTCCTTCCTGCTTAGACCGCAGGTGATGGCTCATAAATCTCTACTGCCCCAAGCTAATAGTCAGTAGGGCTGTGGGCTCAAATGGCTTCATCTCACTGAACTCGGCCTTTTGGGAGTGAGTTGCTTTGCACTGAGCTGGTTGTCTGGACCCCCCTGTCACCAGTGGAGGGAAAGCCTGGGGCACTGCAGACCCCTGTTCCTGTGCCTGTGCTGAACCCGTGGGTTTACAAGGCTGTCGCTTAAGCTCTTGCGCGTTACCTTGTAGCCCACCTGCCTCCCACAGCATCCGATTTCTGGCAACAAAATGACTCCCAGGCTCATACACAAATCAGCGCTCTTGCAGTCCCCATCCTGCAGACTGCGCGAAGGGCTTGGTGGGGCTGATATGTGGCACTCCACCAGCTCTGACATACCTGTCCCGGTTTGGCTCAAGGTGTCTGTATTTCAAAGCTTTCCAGAACTGGCCTGACTCCAGGGAAGCATCCCCCAGACGGACAAACTGTCCTGGCTCCAGATTACGGAGCCCGGCGTGAATCTTGTATGTTTAACAGATCAAAATTCCTTTCCAAGCCTTGTAAATATGTGATGGTCCATTTCTGTCTGTAACAGACAACAGTTTCTGTGGTAAATAGATCAGCGCTCTGTTTACTTGCTCGCAGCAGGGGCATTTACTTTAGTCGAAACGAATCCCAGGGTTTGTCTCCCTGCTCAGAAAGTTCATTCATCTTTAGAAAGGCCAGGATGCGAGGATTTGTAAGAAGCAACTGTAACAGAAAAGGCAAAAATCATCATTAGAGCTATGGAAAATGTCAAGTACTGCTTTCTGTTGAAAGTCCTGGAAACTCCTACAGAAAAAAAAAATAATTTCCAAATTCTTTTATATCCACGGAACCTGGAGTAAAAATTAATCGTGTTCTAGTTCCGGGAAGAAAAATATCGTGAAGTATAATGTATGAGTCACCTTGTTTGGGAATCTGACAGATTTTAATGAGAATGAAATTCTTTTCCACCCAGTTTCCCAGACCCTGCCATAAGCCCGGTGGGCTGTGACGGCTGTCGGATGAGTCATATGGACGTTTCTCCATTTTCCTTGAAACCAAGTGCTTCAAGAAATGAAAACTAAATAAAATTAGAAAGCCCAAATTTAAAAATAGTCCAAAGCTCAGTTAGCTGCAGTGGACTATGACTGCATCTGAACTCAATACATCATGCTCTAGCCATTTCCCTGAGCTAATATATGCTGCTGGTGTGCTGTCACATTTTTGGGACAGACAATATTTTTTCTGGCAAAATGCACAGTTGCCATTGGGTGTTGTTGCCCTGGGATCCGTATTTTGCAAACCCTGCTTCTATCGTTGGAGGGGGTTTTACTGCTCATTTTGTGAGTTTATGGTAGTTTAAGCTCACCGTTTACATCCCATGAAATAAATCAAAGAAATAGTTTGTAAAATTGAAAATTAATAAATAATGTGGCCACCCTGAAAGCACGAACAGCAGCAGGAGAGAGCAGAAGAGATTGTCACGCTGCCACCTCCCAGATGTTTAGACTGGACGTGACCGCAGTGTCTCATATATCATGGGGCACCAGCACTGGGTATGTGGTGACTTTATGGTGGCAGCCTTGATGTATTCCCATCCCTTTTCCCTGCCTTTTTAGTAAAGTAAACACCTTTTTATTGCATTTGAATAATATCCTGGAGTTTTGCAGCTGAAACAGCAAGACACTGAGCTTGACATGATCCCAAATCTCGTTAGCTGCTTTCACTGCCTTCCTCAGTAAAATGCAAACAGCAGCGTAGCTGGAGAAAGTCTGTCATAGTTTGAAATGAACATTTATTGAATGATTCAACCACCTGTGCTTGACAGAAAGAATCCAGTTCCACACATGTTCATAACAGTTTTATTCATTTATACTTGTAAAAGACAAGCTCAGTGTTTTGCAGGCAGCCAGAGGATCTGCTGCAGCAGGCTGAGAACTTTTTTTTTTTGCTTTTTTGGTACAATGGGTTGCTTTTCAAGAACAGCTTAAAAGAATAATTTTCAAATGAGAAAAAAAAATGGCCTTTCGGATGCATTTCCAGACATGCACATCATGTTCCCTTGTCCACTGCAAGTCAGCGTTCCTGCACATTGCTTTCTTTGCTCTTTTTCCCTGATAGTGCAGCAAAGGTCAGAGATATTTGAGTCTTATCTCTCCTCGGGCAACATCAGCAGATTTACTGCCTGAAGTTCTGGGTAGGGCCAGATCTTGCTTATTGTTGCAAAGTCCTGGGCTCAGAGAAGTTTGTGAGCGTGTTACTGAGGACCTCACCTGCACGGAGGTTGGTGCCAACTGACTTTTGCAACCACTAGTTTGTTTGGGTTTGGTCACTTGAGCATCTCAGTTTCTATACACAACAAGACACAAAGTGAGAGAAATACGCTTTAAAGTTCTCTCTGCATTTTCTGTTCCTCCGTCTCCCCTTGCCCCTATGCCACCACCAAAGAAACAAACCAGGTTTTCATCAGGATGAAAACTGCAAAATCCCTTGGAGGTGCAGAGCAGATCTTAGATGTCCATGTTGAAAGGGAAGATAGAGATTAGCCGTGCTGGATAGTCACTCAGAGGGTACAGCTCCTGGTGTGGGGCCTCTCCTGGACACCAGGACACACATCTCAGGGCGTCATGGCAGAGCAGATGGGCACAGACTCTGCCAGACCCCAGCAAGAAGGTCCAGCTTGGAGTTGCTCCTGTCCCACTATCATAAGGGAGGCGAAACTCAGTCTCCTGCTCTATGGCTCCTGGCAGGACCTTCTAAAGCATCCACAGCCTCACTGAACCAGAGACCACTGGCAGACCTGTGGCTCTATCCCCCTCCTCTGTGCACTGTCTAATCTCGTGTGGAATTTTACCTCCTTTCTTGCCTGCGGCATTTCTGATTTACTGAGGTTATTGTGCAAACCTGTTCCCTTAACAGCTGCAGAGGAAGGCAGAACAAAACCACAATGGCTTTGTGCTCGTACCTCCAGCACGTGGGTGGTCTTGCAGGAGGTCACAAAGGGACTGCAGGGACCCACTGTTCTTTCCATCCACCCCTCTCTCTGCTCAAGGCAGCTCCAGATGAGTTTTCAATTAGTTCTGACCTTCATTTCTGAGAGAGATTATTACAAACTGCAGCAAAGACAGCTGAATTTAATAAACGTTTGTCCTGATAAATAAGGGCTGGACCATTCCCTCCCTTACACAAACTGCTGTGACCTCCCTACCTTGTCAAACTTGTCAGCACATGTCTGTCTGTGGGAAAAGAGGTTGCATTGTCCAAATCACTCCTTGCCCATGAGCTGGCTGGCTGTAACCGTGTATCACAGCTTTTGGGACAGCAGGCATCCCACAGAAGAACAGAAGGAGCCGGGTGGGATCTGTCGTCTCTGATGCCCAAAGGCTTTATTCCAAACTACCACACTCAACTCTAGAAGTTCATTTAAGCTCAGCCCTAAGCCCTCACTTAGCTAAACTCCCATCAAGGGTTTGAGATGCAGCTTTTCCAAATGGCCCCACTATCCTGCCCTGGTTTATTCAGGAAGCAGCTTCTTTCTGGAATACGAGATGCTATGTAACATCAACCTGTCCATGTGCTGTGGAAACACAGCCTTCTTCTACACTCCAGAAGCCACTGAAACCTGCAAAGACGTGGGTATCGCTCTTGCACTCTTGCCACTTGCCAGAGATCAAGGGCTTGGGATGACCCAAACACCTGTGTGGCTTGTACTTCGTTAGGATTAGGAGCTAATCCAGTGTTGCATTCAATCCTCTCGCTCTAGTTTCCCTTCTCCTAGTCTGTCTTTCTGTCTGCGAGTCCCTTTGGTGAAGAAAGTTGTGTGAAAGGGAATAGTTTGTGCTGAACTCTGCTGCAGAATGGCGGAAAGGATGTATCTGAGAAAAGACCTGCTGGTTTAGTCACCCTGGCTTTAAATGGGGTCACTGTCCCCTGCAAGTCACTGAGCTGTGATTAGAGAAGAAATGTAACCACAGCCTACAGATCAAACAGCTCTGTGCAATTAATTTCAATTATATTTCAGGAAAGTGTCAGCCTGCTGGCTAATGTCAGTCTAGAGGCACAGATGACAAATCAGACTAGACTTTCCCCCTCATTAAATTACTTGAAAAACAAGGACGGGAGATGAATGAGTGGAAGATTCCAGGTTTTCCTAGAGGACTTGGTGCCAGACGGAGCCTGCTAGACATGTGAAAGACCCTCAGTCTCCTGGGCCTTGTCCAGAAGCCGCACACACCAAACACCGGTGCCAGGCTTGGTGTCTGTGGCTTTGGCCAGGCTCACGGACTTTGACCACCATCCAGGACTCGTTCTCCTCCCAGCTCAGTCCAGGCTGTGGGAACTAACCCATGACCTGAAACAGGCATCCACTGGGAATGGGAGTGATCAGGCTGAAGGGATGTGGAATTGTGAACAGCTCCATTT
The DNA here is from genome assembly GCA_013397275.1 of Burhinus bistriatus. Lineage (NCBI taxonomy): Eukaryota > Metazoa > Chordata > Aves > Charadriiformes > Burhinidae > Burhinus > Burhinus bistriatus. The sequence goes on along the minus strand of VYXH01011573.1, from coordinate 204,161 downwards.
GTTTAGCGAGAGGTGCTGGGACCACTGGGACCTGACAGGGAATGCTTCCTCATGGGAAGCCTGAGACGTGGGACATCTGCCATGGGAAGAAGAGGCAGGTCCTTGCCAGGCCTGAGGTATGCAGGACCACACTAGACAGAGGTGGCTGTGGAAAGGACCTTGCTTAGCACAGCACTGGGGATCATTGACTAACGCTGGAAGGGTTGTACCTGGAGCCTTAGCCTGACCAAAGTGGTGTAGGAGATGACTGACCACCTTGGTTTGCCAGCTCTGTCCTGCAACAAGTGAGAACAAGGGAAAAGACTGTTGCAGCCAAGGCTTCAGCCTAGAGCAGGAATGGTTGGGGAATGCCCACTGCCTGGGAACCCTCAAAATAGTAGCAGGCAGCACTGGATTGTTTTTATCACAGGGAAGTGGTTTTAGTGGCAGAAGTTAGAGGAAAATATATCATGCTGGGTCCAACAGCCCAAGAGAGGAGAAGACACTGCCATTCCACATGGCCAAGTTCAAGAGCCTGTTGTACCATTATATTGGCACCGATGGCCAACCCTTAGCCACAAATGTAATCCAAATAAGCAAGACAGACTTTAACATTAGAGGACGAACTTGAAGAATGGAGATCTCATGCCCAGGGTGCAATTTTGTTGTATAATGTATTTAGTCCAGAGCAGTTTATCTGTCCCTGCTGAGGGCATGGGTCAGGCTGTCCAGTAGTGGAAGTGTCAATGTTTGCAGTAATTTCCTGCAGACCACCTCCCCATAGCCTGCTCCCTCACCCAGCTGGTGTGTTGGGTCGGTGGGGAAACCCATCCCTGACATCTCTCATCAGCACAGGACCTCTAGTGAGAGGAGGGAGACACCCGTAAATAATCCCATTTCTTTGGGAAGGTGAGGAAACATGGGATGAGGTGGGGGATCTCATCTGTTTTCTGCTTTGTGAAATAAGCCAGAATCTGCTGGGTCAGCTTGTCCTTCCTGCAGGGCAAGGAAGACAGCTCCCAGTGGAGTATCCAGTGGAGAGGCATTGCCCAGCTACTGCCTGTTCCTGGCTCTCAGTCAGGCTGCTTATAGTATTTAGGAGCCTAAATGTGAATGCGAGATCTAATACTGGGGAATAAAGCCTGACCCTACAGCCTTGTTGTGCTCCAGATGGAGGTGCTGGAGAACCTCATGATCTCATGAATAGGAGGACAGATTGGGACATTGGACAGCCAGAAGAGACACCTTTGGGAATGGCCACGCAGGACCTGACGAAGAATACAGTGGTAACACATTGTGACTGTGTCTCCTTCTCCTCTCCTTCTCTGCAGACCAGCGGATTGGGACGTGTTTCTCTGCTCTGATCGGGGGCCGCTGTGCCGGGGACCTCCCTGGCCAGTACACCAAGATGCAGTGCTGCTGTGACTCAGGGCGTTGCTGGGCCATTGGCCAGACTCCTGAGATGTGCCCTGTCCGAGGGTCTGGTAAGTGCAACACAAAAGACCTTCACCTGCTTCTGGGCCACCTCGTGGCTCTGATGGCTCTAGTGGTACCCCAGACTTGACGTGGAGAATCACAACCATAACACCCAGAGAAAGGTCACATGGGGATGCTGGCTCTCCTTCTTGGGTCTCAGCCGAAGGTGAGCCAGATGAGTTCAGCCAAGGCAAGAATTTATCCCTTTCCTCCTACTCCTTCAGCTCTCTGGCTCCCACCATAACTGAACCTTGGGGCCAAATGAGGGTGAGCCCAGGCAGCAGGAGGCCTTGAGGAGGCACAACACTGTAGGTATATCTCTCTGCCTCTCTTCTTTCATCACCAGCTCTGAGCAGGGCAGAGCTTTACAGTGTCTGGCACCCTCCTGCCTCCTGTCCTTTCCTGCATGAAGGGAGCCCACGGTGCCAGCTGTCCCATGCACCCCGAGAAGCTGTTGCCAAACACCCTGGCAAGCTGTGTCTCATCATCTGCTCCAGAGTGGAGGGTGTTAAAGCCCTCCTCACCTGTCCTCACTGTTCCCATCAGTACCCACCCTCTTTGCGCCCTGCCGGTACATCTCCATCCCTCTGTTCTTTGCACCCTGGCAGAGGCAGGAGGGGGATTCAGGAACTCTTGGAAAAGCACTAAGGCAGCTGTTTTGTTTCAGATGAGTACCGCAGGCTTTGCATCGAAGGACTCCCAGTTGTGCCAGGGTTCCCTGGGAACTTTCCAGGAATTCCTGGATTTGGGCCCAATGGTGTTGGGCCGGGACTCAACGGGCCCGGAGGCATCGGACCAAATGGGGCAAATGGACAAGGCGGGATCCCAGGTCTGCCTGGAATGGGCCCAGGAAGTTCAAGCATTGGTAATTAAAATTACTTTCTTACTGCGCTGACCCAATTTGGCTGCCTGTCTCAGAACACAGGCAGCGTGTCTGCCTGCGTGCCGGCCCGCCTCTCTGAGCCGTGAGCACATGAGCAAAGCGCCCGTGCTCTTAGCCAGCTACAAGGTTTATTTTGACATGGGGGGAGTGATGGGATGTGACACTAACGCTGTGCAGGATGCTGAGCCCAGAAGCAGATCAAACAGCGTCTGCTGGCAGAGCAAGGGAGCTGAGGCTGGCTCCAGTGCAGAATATCTTTCTAATTACCAAATAGGAATGAAGCTTTCACGTCACCACCTCACTCTCTGCCTCCCCAAAACAAAACTGTTTTTCCCAGTGCCTTGGACACCCCTCTCGTGCATCCCCATATAGCTCCTTGCTAAGGGCTAAAGCCTGTGAAAATGCACTGAAAGTCAATAAATATTGATTCCCACCTTGTTTCTAAGAGGCTGGGCCATCTCATGCATGTCAGTGGGGTAGGGGCATGCCAGGTACTGCAGCACCCTGGAGAGATTTCTGAGGCAGGTGAGTTTGTGTCTGCAGCCCCACGGCTGTTCAAGCCCCAGGAGCATCACTGATCCATCACAGTGTTTGGACTTACCAACCCTGGTTCCTGGGGACAATCAAGGGAGCCGTAATCCTCTACCTGCTGCTGTCTCTGTGCTTTCCAGGAACCGCCACATTGAATCAGACCATTGACATCTGCAAGCATTTCACTAACCTCTGCCTGAACGGACGCTGCATCCCCACCCCATCCAGCTACCGCTGTGAGTGCAACATGGGCTACAAGCAGGACGTGCGCGGAGAGTGCATTGGTGAGTAGGTTCTGCTTGACACATGCCTGGTCAGCTCCCACTGTGCCCCACGCCTGCTCCTAACAGCACCTCGAGCTGCTGCCCTGACAGCTCCCATCCCAGTCAGAGCTCTCCACAAAAGGCTGGAGATCGAGGGCTTGTGACCGGTAACGAAGCAGCATGATAGTAAGGATATGTCTGCCCCCCAAGGAACACCCAGGGTGACAACTCTGGTAGCCACAACATTGCTGTTGGCTTAGTGGTGGCCAGTTCACACCGCAGGAAGCCCCATAGAACCAGCCCCTGGGCAGGGCACTCTGTCAGTTATGGGGCTGCTGCCTGCTCTGCTTACCCCACAGGCTTAGGCTGCAGCCCCAACGGTCACCTTGGCTACCTGGTGGCTGTGCAAGCCTACTCAGAAGCTTGAAGTCTACAAGGAATTAGAATTAGAAGGATAGCATCTTTCAAAAGAGTTACCATTTTATAAGTGGGCTATTTTTTAGAGAACTATAAGGAGACTGTGACATGCTGAAAGAAAATGGTGTCCACCCGCCGCATCTGCAAAGAACAGCCTTCCTGTGCTGACATCTCCATGCAATCAGACCTCCCAAGGGCAGAAATAACTGTCCAGACCCTAGCTTGCATGGAGATCCAGCACCTGGAAGTCCCACTAGCACCTGAAGGCAGTGGTGGATGTCATAGGTGGAAGTATGCCCAGCTAGAAGAACTCTTCAGACAAGTAGCTGTGTTATAAAAGGAGTTCAACAGGCAGCACAGTATCCGGGAGTGTAAGTGAGAGATTGGTACATGGTATTGTGTGCTGTCCCAGGCTGAGTGACAGCCTTACCTTAAGGCTGTGCAAGGGGGAGGTAAGCGTGAATTCATCCTTGAGCTGACTGGCACAAGTAGGTCATAAGATGAAGGAGACCGGACCCTTGTCTCTGCTCAGGGCAGAAGAAAAAACCTTCCTCTGAAGTGTCCCTATGTAAGAGAGACGACGCTCTGGGTTTGGAGAACGAACAGCACGTAACAGGCAAGATCCAGGAAAAGCCAATTATGCAACCTTGATCCAGCCCCAAACATGCATTAGAACCAGTGCCACGAGAAAAGCACATAAAGTATCAGTAATTGGAGATTCCTTACTGAGAGGTATCGAAGCATCCAACTGCCATCCAGCCAATTTCTCTGGAGAAGTTTGCTGCCTACCACGAGCTCACACAACATCACTAAGAAGCTGCTGAGACTGGTGAACCCTCTAGGTTATCATCCACTCCTACTGTTCCATGTAGGGTCTAATGATACTGCGACAAGGCAACTTAAAACCACCAAAAGAGACTATATGTACTGAGAACAATGTTAAAAGAATCTGGAGCACAGATGGTGTTCTCCTCTATCCTCCCAGTCAGAGGAAGGAGTTCAGGAAGGAGGAGAGGAATGGAGCAGGTGAATACCTGGCTGTGTGCCTGGTGCCATACTCAAGGTTTCAGCTTCTGACATCATGGATCTACCTTTGAGAAGCTGGGTCTGTTGGGAGTTGATGGGAAGCACCTGATCAAGTGGAGCAAGAAGGTCTTTGCCAAAGGTGGCCAGACTTATAAAAGGAGAGCTTTAAACTAGATTTAGTGGAGAAGGGAATGGAATTTTGAGCAACAGAGAAGAGCTAGGGGCTGCTGATGTATTAGGAACCAACAGGGAAACACCTGTGAAATGCCTGAGAGGAATTAGGGTGTCTTCCTCTAAAAAGGTGAGAGGGTTTATAGCCCAGCTGAAGTGCGTCTGTACCAATGCATGCAGCATGGGTAACAAACAGGAGGAGTTAGAAGCCACTGTGCAGCTTGAAAGCTGCACTGAAATGCAGTGGGACTAATCACATGAGTGGAGCACTGCAACTGATGGCTATAAACTCTTCAGAAGGGAGGATATGTTGAAACTCATGGAAGATGGAGGTGATTAGAGACAGCCAACAAGGCTTCACCAAGGGCAAATTGTGCCTGAGTTAATTCAGTGACCTTTGATGATAGAGTGACTGCACCGGTGAACAAGAGATGAGGTATGGATGTCATCTACGGGGACTTCTGTAAGGCCTTTGATATGGTTTTGCACAACATTCTTACCTCTAAATTGGAGTGATACAGGTTTGGCAGATGGACTGTTGGATGGATAAGGAATTGGCTGGAGGACTCTATCCAAGAGTTACAGTCAATGGCTCAGAGTCCAAGTGGAAACCTCTAGTGAGTGGTGTCAAGCTCATTTGATGCAGCCTTTGTTGCCTGCCGTGGTAACTTGCTGTGTATAATGGTGTCATGGGTTTAGGCTTTTCTTCTTGCAGATGTGGATGAGTGCTCCAGCAGCCCCTGTGTGCATGGCGACTGCGTGAACACACCTGGCTCCTACCACTGCAAGTGCCACGAAGGCTTCCAGAGCACCCCTACAAAGCAGGCTTGCATCGGTAAGTGTTTTCTGTCTCTCCTTTTGGGAGGATACAGTGTGCTACAAGAGTGTCAGCAGGGTTATCAGAGACCTAAGTACCAAAGGAAAATGGTTGGAAAGGGGAAACAGCGTGAGGAGACCCCAGCACAAAGCAACCTCCCAGCCAGGTGTGTGGTGGGATTTCAGAACAACTTAGTGGAGCTGCCAGCAGCGTCCTGAAATCTGTCTAGGAGAAGTTTCTTTATCTACCTTAAAATGGGCTAGCGGCAATTGAGGAACTTAAGGAGCCCTTTTCAAGAGCAGAACTCGATTTGAAGATGACAACATTTTGTTTTGACAACAGATAGGATTTTGGGGAATATTTGTATCAGTGTAGGGATTGTGGTTTCTAGCAAAGTTGTTCTGTCAGTGTCTTGCAGCAAGATGGTGCTCTGGGTGAGGGACTGCAGAAAAAGAGTGATGGAAAGGTGATGTCCCATGTGAACAAGAAGCAAAGGCAGATTTCCCTGTCAGTGCCTGAAGTTCAATTTTTTTTTTTTTTTTTTTTTTTTTTTTTTTTTTTTTTTTTTTTTTTTTTTTTTTTCCTCTGTTGAGTGGCTTCTGATGAAGGGGTTTCCAAAGGAAACCCCCCCCAATTGCCTGACAATGTGAAAGGCTTTCCTAATTTCCAAACTAAATCTTCTAAGCTGAATTTTTCTTGTAGTTCTCTTTCTGGCTGTGAAAATTGGTTCATCGCTGTCTCCTTTACAACATTTTTTTACATGTTGGGAAACTGCAACTTGTAACCCCCCTGTCATCTCCCTTCTAGACTAAACAACTGCGAGTCTCTCAATAGCCTCTCATTGATAATGTTTCTAAGGTTCTCATTGTCCTGGTTTTTATCTTCTCAACTTCCTCCATTTTGTCTTTATCTTTTCTAATGTGTGGTGCCAAAAAATAGGATGTCATTCTTCAGCTGTGACCTCTCTAGCTGTCAGGACGAGAAACTGTCTCATGTGGCTTACGTGCAGCTCTTCTGCTGATACAGCCCAAAAGGAGGTTTCCTTCTGTGTAGGGCCACCCTGTTTCATCTGTGATTCAGACCTTTTTCTGCTAGGCTGCTCTCAAGCAAACTTCTCCACATTAGGAGAAGTCTACAAAGTGTCTAGATTGTCCGTTGCTGCAGGGACCAGGCTATTGGTTTTCTGTAATTTTCTCATAAAATAGCTCATCCTGTCTTCCCCCACTCTTGACAAAGGGTCAGTAACCCCCCCCACGTGAGCCAGTCCTCTTCCTTTCTACTTTCATCTTCACCCAGAGGCATTCAGTGGCCTGTCTCCTGGAGCGAGTGGACATCATGTTCTTGATGTGCAATACAGCACCTCCCATGCTGCCGTACTTCACTCACATAGTGCCCCAGCTTCTCTCCTGGGCTTCATTTTGCCAAGGCACTGGGACCACATCTCTGTGGCAGACTTGAGTCCGTGGCCGTTGGTCTGAGGGCTTTTGCTGTTGTCTACTAGGGACTTGAACAGCCCCAGGATAATCTTGGGTTGCGAAGGGGGCCCTGGGGCAGGAGGTTGACAAAGACATCATGGAGGGTCTGTGATCCCAGACCTGTAACCTCACAAATGTCTTGCTGCTTCCAGAGCATGCAGAAAGCTTTTTCCACATCTTTTCCATCTCCTGCAGTTCCTACAGAGGGGAAGAGCGTGATCCCGGAGAAGGGCACTCTCTGAGTGTCTGAGAGCACTTGCCTGGTTTTCTCACAGAGCAGATTAAGCTGCAACTGCTTCTCACTCCACCTGCTGGAACTTTCTTATGTTTATTTCCCTGCCAGATATTGATGAGTGCATCATGAATGGAGTGATGTGTAGGAACGGCCGTTGTGTTAACACCGATGGCAGCTTCCAGTGTATCTGCAATGCTGGCTTTGAAATCACCCCTGATGGCAAGAACTGTGTTGGTAAGTTGTTTCCTGCTGTGCCATGGGGAGGCTGGGACAGAGCTCATCCTTGAGGATTGGTGGTTGTTTTAATCTGTGCTGTACTTCCTTCATCTCGAGGGCAGAGTACATCTTAAAATGAGAGGACTGAAATAGGATGGTGTTTTTATAAGGGTGCTAGTGCTTCTGGAGCGCTTCTGTAGGTTTTGAGGTCCAGGAGCTTGAGCAGGGCTGGGTCTGGAAGCAGGACATTCTCCAGCAGCCAGTGTCTGAGTCCTGCTGTGAGCTGCACCGGCTGACCAGGGTACTGAGAGCTGCAGGGATGCAGCAGGACAGCTCTCACCAGGAGAAGCAGTGGGAACTCTGCCTTGAGGATTAGCACCCACTGCCATAAGAATCAATTTCACAGAGTCACCAGGGTTGGAAGGGACCTCTGGAGGTCATCTCCTCCAACCCCCCCTGCCAGAGCAGGGTCACCCAGAGCAGGTTGCACAGGATGGCGTCCAGGCGGGTTTGGAATATCTCCAGAGTCGGAGACTCCACCACCTCTCTGGGCAGTCTGTGCCAGTGCTCTGCCACCCTCAAAGGAAAGAAGTTCCTCCTCATGTTTAGATGGAACTTCCTATGTTCAAGTTTGTGCCCATTACTTCTTGTCCTGTCACTGGGGACCACTGAAAAAAGACTGGTCCATCCTCCTGGCACCCTCCCTTGAAGTATTTATAAGCATTCATGAGATCCCGCCTCAGTCTTCTCTTCTCCAGACTGAAAAGACCCAAATCCCTCAGCCTTTCGTCATAAGAAAGATGTTCCGGTCCCCAATTTGACCATGAGATGGGGGACAGAGAGTTTTTGAACACAGAAGAGTCTTGCTGTAGCTCTCAGGCTCAGCTCATGTTTTCTGTTTGTCTTCCCCAGATCATGATGAATGTGCCACGACCAACATGTGCCTCAACGGGATGTGTATCAATGAAGATGGCAGCTTCAAATGTATCTGCAAGCCTGGTTTTGTGCTAGCTCCCAACGGGCGGTACTGTGTCGGTGCGTAGGTCCCCTAGCTTGGTCTCTGCCCTCTTTCCAGCCTACCACCCCCCTTCCTGGGGACTTGCGATGTGTCTGAGGCCAAGGGGAGCTGAGAAAAACCAAGGCTGTTGCCAGTCATCTCCTGCTCTGCCACCAGAAATTATCCCCTTACAGCAGAATGGGCACAAGGGAAAAAGTTCTTGCCCCTCCACTACTTCAGCACAAATTGGAGCTTAAATTCCCTTTCTGAAGGAGGTTAAGCAGGACTGTGAAGCTCTGTGTGGCCAATGTGAGCTGGCAGCAGTCATCTCCCCAGCTTTCCCAGCCTCTACAGCACACTCCACTACAGTTTGTGTGCCACCTTCCAAAGCCAGGATGGTAATGACGTGAAGGCAGAGTGGAGAAAGGAGGAGAACAACATAGCATTTCTTTGATACACTGCTGTGACATGGGGTGAATTCTCTGGGTCACTGCCCCGTTAACAGAGCAGAGACCAGACCCTGCTCCTCTGAGAAGGGGCTGGGTCTCAGGATGCTGAAGAAACCCAGATCCCTGTTCCTTCCCTTGAACCATCAGGGACAGCCAGCAGAACATGCAGGGGATGTGATGCTCTAAACTGCACCTCTGGCTCCCTCTTAGTCTCCAAGTCTCCCTGCAAGATAGTCCAAAGCCCCTGTCTGTGTGTCCTGCTGCCTGTGGGTAGGTAACAGCCCGTTTGTGCTTCCTCTTTCAGACATTGACGAGTGCGAGACGCCAGGAATCTGTATGAACGGCTGGTGCATTAACACCGAGGGCTCCTTCCGCTGCGAGTGCCTCGGGGGCCTGGCTATTGGGGTGGATGGACGAGTCTGTGTGGACACCCACATGCGCAGCACCTGCTACGGAGGCATTAAAAAGGGCACGTGCGCTCGTCCCTTTCCGGGAGCAGTCACCAAGTCTGAGTGCTGCTGTGCTAACCCAGACCATGGCTTTGGAGAGCCCTGCCAACCCTGTCCAGCCAAAAACTCAGGTGAGCTCCTCTTCCATCTGAGTTTGCAAAAAGCTGGGAAGGTGCTCAGAGACATTCTAGGTCCCTGACAGGTCCCTGAGATGGCCTAGGTAGCTTGGGAACCCATAGGCAGGGGAAAGGGATGCCGTGCAGTCAACAAATTTAAGTTGCATCCACAAATATGATGCTAATCTCATTGCAGGGATTCTCACAGTGTTGGACTACAAACTGCGAGCATTGGCTCTAACATACTCATTGCATAAGTATAACCAGATCCTGCTTGGAAGCCCACAGATGACATTCTAGCAAACAAACAGTATATCCAGCGTTACCCAGAATTAATGCTGCTGTGCGTGAACTGTCTAGAAAAGCTAATGGCTCTGTTGTGCTTTTTACGCAGCTGAATTCCAGGCTCTCTGCAGCAGCGGCATTGGAATAACAGCTGATGGCAGAGGTATGTGCATCCCATGTAGCAGATTCCAGCCAGGCCCATCTAATGTCACTCTCAGCTCTTTCTTTCAACTGCTTTTAATGGCATGTGCATGCATCTGTGTGCCTAGGGGAGCGTGTGCCATGAGAGACTGGGCACTGTGGAGGGTGTGCTGGAGAGTTAGCACGTTATGCCCATGTACATGATAGCTGTTTGGGAGCAAGCGCAGGGCAGCTGGCGCGGCCTGGGCAGGTGGGAGTGCATGCAAGAACCTACCTGTGCATTAGGGAGTGCCCGCGGGTGGGACGTGAGCTTGGGTGCGGGGGGGAGAGGGGTGCCGTGCATCTTTTCTCCTCCCTCAAGCACCATGAGTTAACGTTGAGCAGGCATCCCTGAGGACTGCGGATGGAATCAAGTGGTTCATTCCTGGCACACTGTGGGAACAACATTTCTGGGGATGCACACGCAGAGTTTGGCTTTACTCCTTGGTTTGATGGTCGTGGGAGAAGAGGGTTTGCAATCTTCCAGGGAGAGGAAGGCGATAAGCGCATGTTGGGAGGTGTTGCCAAGGGGCTGCTTCGAATTAGATGGCTGTGTGAGAGGTCAGGCAGGCGGCTGCGCTGCCAGCCCTGGGCAGTGCTTGGAGCAGCAGGAAGAGCACAAAGCAGCCAGATAGCTACAGCCTTTCAAAACTTTCCAAATGGGAATGTGCCAGAGGCAAAACCCTGGTGGCTTCTTAGGCGTCCTTCCAGGGCACCGTGTCTTGGCCAAAGTCAATCTCAAGCTAACAATAAGACGCTTTCTAGCAAGAAACTAACATCAGACATGCTCTGGTCAGTCCGGGGCTGCCCGCAGCAAGGACTGTATGCGCTCAGCACTCTCCAGGGTTGCATTTCCCTGGGGATGTAACTCAACTCCAACTGCATGGAGACAAAGGCCAGCAGTGTCTGGGAAGCCCTGGCCTGGGCTGTTTGCCATCAGGCACTATGGCACTGCGAGGACACTGCTGTACAAACACAAACCTACCCTGTTCTGTGGGGAGGCTGGTTCTCACTGTGTGCCTGGGCACCAGAGCTTCGCTCCGAAAAGGCAGTGAGGTGATGCTGATGCCGAGGAAGAGATGCTGCCCGCCTGGCTGCCACAATTCTGGGTTACTGTCCACGTGCACTGGGCGCTTCGTGCTGTTGACAGCAGGGGTGGGCAGGGGGTGGGGGATGGCAGAGATGCCCAGGGCTCTCCCTGCCAGACACCCTGCAGACCTGAACCCAACCACCATGTGCAGCGGTACCCACTGCATGCTGCTGCAGCACTATCCAAAAATCTCTGTTTGGGACAAGTTTGTCCAAGGTGCTTTGCGAGTCTTTGAAACTGAGGTTTTGACATCCTGTGGAACTTGGCCCTTGTCCCAGGCCCTGCCCCCATCCAAACATAACTCTCCTCTCTGTCCCTGCCCTACCGCCACCACATCTTCTCCAGGGCCAGGAACCAGGCAGAGGCCACAGGTCCTCACTTTTCTCTTTCCAGGCTGCCCAAGCTGCTTTCAGACAGTTCTTTGTGTCAGCAATAAGGAAAGGAAATTTACTTTGGCCTGATCAGGGCTTCTTCCAGCCTGGCAGCAGCGTGGTCAGGGAGCTTGTGCAAGTTGTCAGCTTGGGGACCATGGCTGGACTAGGAGTTACAGGGGCTTTACCATTGGAAGGGCTTTGCTGTGACCATCTAGCCATGGACATGACCCTCTGCTAGCCCAGCTGCCCACAGTGTGCTCTCCAGTATGTCTGAGTACTCCTTGCCCTGTTCTGCCCCCAGCAATAGTCCCACGTGGTAAAGCTGTATACACACAGGCAGGTTGTCCATCCTGCTCTGCCCTTACCCCAGTTGGCCCCAGCATCCTGCTCACAGCACCTTACAAACAGCTTCTTCCTCCCACCTTTTCCAACAGGAGGAATAATTAAATGGTCTGACCTGAGCATCTGGGATGGAGATATTGTAAGAAGACTCAGGAACGTAACAGAAGGACCTGAGAGCCCTTGATATGGAACTGAGTCTGGGCTTATCTCAACCCCATAGCCAGTTCACTCTTCCTGAGCTCAGAGCCCTATGCTAGATCAGCTATGTATCCCCAGCTCCACAGTACCAGGAGGAGAGGAACAAGGGTCCACAGGACCTACTGGGTCAAACCAGGAGGGTAGGTAGGACAGGAAGGAGGGATTTCTGCAGAGGGGTGCCCCAGCTGGCTACTGACACCAAGGAGCAATGAAGAATAAGGGGGTGGAAGTTTTCCGTATTTGTGTTTGCCGTGGTCCATCTAATTTGGCTTCTTTCTCTGTGCAGACATCAACGAATGTGCCCTCAACCCAGACATCTGCCCCAATGGCATGTGTGAGAACCTGCGTGGGAGCTACCGCTGTATCTGCAACCTGGGCTACGAGTCAGATCCCACGGGCAAGAACTGTGTGGGTGAGTTCAGGGCAGCCCAGGTGCGGTGTGGCGGAGGGAACCAGGAGCTCAGTGGTCGTGGGGAGAGGGTGGCATGCACTCGATGTAGGAGGCTGGGAGCTAGAGCAGACCTCCAGTTGCACAGGAGCCTGTGAGGTGACCCAGCAGCTGCTGTCCTTGAGCACTGTCCTCATTCAGGGCTGCCTTGTCCACATAGAAGAGCACAAGGTACTGTGCAAGAGACTACACATATGTGATTTAACATATGTTCCACATCGTATTGCTTTGAGGACGGTGCTGCATTTGGGTGCCCCCCGAGCTGCCAGAGCTCTGTAGAGCTGGCAGAGTAGAAGAGTGGATGCTGGTGTTGTAGCTCAGAAACCCCATCTCTCTGCCCACAGATGTTGATGAATGCACTGTCAATCGTTTGCTGTGTGACAACGGACTGTGCCGCAACACACCTGGCAGCTACACCTGCACCTGCCCCAAGGGCTTTGTCTTCAGGACAGAGACAGATACCTGTGAAGGTAACATGATTCTGAAGGCAAGAGAGAACATCTTCACAAGATAGAAGGCCTGAGGTCCTGCCTGAAAGGGAGCTCAAGGTCTAACATGTCTTTGGTTCCCTTTTGACCACAGCGGTTTGAACTGGAGCAGGTCCAGGCTTTGGGTTTGTGGGTTTGGTTTTGGTTCTTTTTTTCCTAGGAGGAAATTTCACACTTCATTTAAAATAGTGGACATCCAAACCCAGAACATATGGGCTTTTCAGTGACTGAAAACCAGAACTATTTCCTCTAGGCCCCCAAAATTTTAGCTAAAACCTGACCAAAATTGCATGTTTGGGGAATTTTATTGAAAGTTACAGTTTGGAGTGGGGGAAATTGTTTCCTGACCACAAAGTCTTCAAACATTTGAGAACTGGCACTTTGCACATAAATATCGATTTAGAGAAAAAAAAACTGGTTTTCTGTAAAGAAGGTGAGAAATGGCAAATCCTATGTAGCCTCATATCTGGTTCAGATGGTCTGGTAGATGAAGGCCATATTCAGGACTGTGGCTGCTCCCACCTTAGCCAGGAGCAGTCCTGAGCAAGTCCATCATCCCCCCGTAGCTGCATCAACCAGCCTCAAGCCATCCATTCCCTCAGTCCTGAAGAAGTTCAGTAATTTCATGGTGTCTGCTCTCGGTGCCCACCCCCCCCCGAGATGGTGCATACTTGAGTTGTACATGCAGGACTCCTGTGGCCTGGACTGGTGATCCTCTGAAGAGTTGAAAAACTCCATTCTTCATGTGCTTTGCTTCTCACCTCCCCGAGTCTCTAGCCCAGAAAGCTGGGTCCCGTGGCACCCACTACAGTGACAGTCCCTTTCTTCCCATAGATATCAATGAGTGCACCTCTAACCCTTGCGTGAACGGTGTCTGCAGGAACAATGCTGGCTCCTTTGCCTGTGAGTGTTCCCCAGGGAGCAAGCTGGACCCCAGTGGCACCATCTGCGTGGGTAAGGATGTGGCCTTCGACAGGCAGCTCTGATATCAGCGGTGCCCATCATCACCCCTTGTCGTTCATCTGAAGCACATTCCATGCTCCTGCCTTAGGGATGGGGATCCTTCGAGGCCTCTCACCTAGTGTTTTCTTGGTTGTTGGTAACAAGAGGACATGGGTTCACTTGTAGGACAGGAGGAAATGGGTTCAAGTTAGGCTAGACATTAGGAAAAAATTTTTCACTGAAAAGAGCATTGGAACAGGCTGGCCAGGGAGGTAGTCGAGTCACCATCCCTAGATGTGTTTAAAAGTCATGTAGATGTGGTGCTTAGAGACATGGTTTAGTGGCAGACCTGGTAGAGTAGGGTCAATGGTTGGACTAGATGATCTTAAAGGTCTTTCCCAACCTAAATGATTCTATGATTCTATAATTAACCTCTCTCTTATGCATCCAGGGAGCCTGAAAAGCTGCAACCTCAGGCAGTGCTCTGAGCAGTGTGTGTCAGACACAGAAGTCCCTAACTGTACCGCAGCAAGATAAAGCAGAGACATAGGGTCCCAGAAGATCCTGCAGGGCATCAGGATGGTGGGTTCTCACTCACCAGATGGGTTTGTAGTGCACTGGCAATAAGGCACATCAAGAAGAAGTAGATTCCTTCTCATCAAGATGATAAGAAGGTACCACTTCCCACTTCTAGATGGTCAGGGCCTTGCAAAGCATTACAGGGGCAGCTGGAGAGAAAGAACTATTTTTACCCAGAAGAGGAGCAGGCTGGGACCAGGAAAAGGGCAGGACACAGAACTGACACAATAGCAGTTGTATCAGAGAGCACAGAAATACTGCTCTACAGCATGGCAGTGGGACAGGGTTCTGGGGACCAGTACAGTTTGTGTCCATGCTGCAAAGTGCTTGGCCCCACAGCCTAAAAGATAAAGTGACGCCAGAGAGAGATAGCCACACTGCAGCTCAGGATGGTTTCTCCTAGCTGCTTCTCGTGGCAGCCTGGCTGCCATGACGCTGGGAACCTCCACTAAGGAGCAGCTCTTCACTCACACCTTGTCTTTGCCCCTACAGACAGCATGAAAGGGACGTGCTGGCTGAACATCCAGGATGGGCGTTGCGAGGTGAACATCAATGGGGCCACGCTGAAGTCGGAGTGCTGTGCTACGCTGGGGGCAGCATGGGGCAGCCCCTGCGAGCGCTGTGAGATCGGTAAGGTTCTGCTCAGCACGGAGATCAGGAAGGCAGGATGCAGCCCCTTTCTTTGCTGATGTTCCTTTTGTTTTCTTGCAGATACTGCCTGTCCCCGGGGATATGCTAGGATGAAGGGGGTCACATGTGAAGGTAAAGTGCTGCAGGATGCAGAGGACTTTTTTTTTTTAATGGGGAACCTGGTCATTGTTTATTTGTTGCTATCCTGCATCTTTGAGTCTAGCTCATTGTTGGACTCTCTCCAGTATGTCCATCTCTCTCACTGAGGAGCCCAGAACTGGACAGAGCACTCCAGGTGTGGCCTCAAAAGTGCTGAGTAGAGAGGATCACCTCCCTTGACCTGCTGCCAACACTCCTCCTAACGCAGCCTGGGATATCATTAGCTTTGCAGCAAGGACACATTGCTGTCTCATATTCAACTTGATGTTCACCAGGACCCCCAGGTTCTTTTCTGCCAAGCTGCTTTCCAGCTGGGTGACCCCCAATATATATTGGTGCATGGGGTTAATCCTCCCCAGGTGCAGCACTTTGCAATTCTCCTTGTTGAACTGCTTGAGATTCCTGTAGCCCATTTCTCCAGCCTGCCAAGGTCCCTCTGGATGGCAGTAAGGCCTTCTGGTATTATCAGCTGCTCCTCTCAGTTTTGTACCATCAGCAAATTTGCTGAGGACACACTTTACCCCATCATCCAGATAACTAATGAAGATGTTAAACAGGATCAGACCCAGTATTGACTGCTGAGGTACACAGCTAGTTGCTGGCCTCCAGCTAGACTTTGTGCCACTGAAGACCACCCTCTGGGCCTGGCCATTCAACCAGTTTTCAATCTACCTCACTGTGTGCTCGTCCCGTCTGTACATCAACAGAGGATCTTGCATCTTTGAGGATCTTGCAGGAGACAGTGCCAAAGGCCTTACTGAAGGCTAGGTAGACAATATTTGCCACTCCTTCCTGGTCTACCAGGCCAGCCATTGCATCATAGAATTTTATCACACTCCTCAAGCATGATTTCCCCTTGGTCTACTGGTGATTTTCTTGTCATTCATGTTCCTGGAAATGGGTTTCCAGGTTTAGCTGCTCCATGTTTGTGAGTCCTGGTGCCGCTCTGTCAGCACTGTGCCAACTATGGATGTGTGCAACAGGACCATCCTGTCTGTCCCTCTCTGACAAAGCTTTGTAATGCAGACTCCTTGCAAAAGTGTCTGGGCACAGCTGTGGCTGTGCGTGGAGCGTGTGTTTTTCATTGCGACAAGTTGCCAGGTTTAGTCTGATGGGCAGCTCTGGGCTCCTTCCACTTGCTCCAGGAGCCCCTCAAGACCATACTGGGCTTGGCCATTTGCCACTCTCATGCCTGTCTCTTGCTTTTGTGCCAACAGATGTGAATGAATGCGAGGTTTTCCCTGGTGTCTGCCCAAACGGACGGTGTGTGAACACAGCTGGCTCCTTTCGGTGTGAGTGTCCAGAAGGTCTGACCCTTGACGGCACTGCTAGAACATGTGTGGGTAAGGACACCTCATCTGCCCCAGCCCCTGGCTTCTGTTCAGCCTTCTCTACAGAGGTCCAACCACCCCCTACGCACCACGTGCAGCAGTCTTGGGGACTGAGTGATGGCACATCATAACTGGTAGGGGCTGCCAAACACAAGAGCCTAACCAAGGCAAGGCTGCCACAGTTTCCTGTCGCTGGGTCCAGCCAGTAGTACAATAATTCTCCATGGATGGACTTCAGGGGCAGCCAAATAGATAACCTAACTAGTTAATGACACAGCCCAGCAGCCCTAAAACGACTCCTGGCTGCTTTCTGGGTGCACAGTGACAAACCTTTACCCTTCATAGGGGCCATCTGCACTACTAACTACACCATGGAGGGTCCATTCTCTGACTCTGTTGCCAACAGTCACAGGCTGGCCATGTCCATACTGTTAAATCTCTCATAGCATCCCAAACAAAGTGGCCTCATCCAAATGGCCCATACCTGGGTGTTGTTTGGAGGATGCCCTGGCCAAAGCTGTTCCAGGAACCTTGCTAACTATGTCACAGAAAATGGTATCTCTAGCTTTACCAGAGGTAAAGGCTGTGGCCTGCTCTCTCACCAGACGTGCGTGTGGAACAGTGCTACATGAAATGGGATGAAGATGAGTGCACAGAGCCTCTGCCAGGCAAATACCGGATCGACATGTGCTGCTGCTCGGTGGGCTCAGCCTGGGGCATCGATTGTGAAGAATGTCCCAAGATCGGCTCCAGCGAGTACAAGGCCATCTGCCCGCGGGGACCTGGCTTTGCCAACCGAGGAGACGTGCTTTCAGGAAGGCCCTTCTACAAAGGTGAGAAGAAAGAAGGGAGCTGCTGATTGTGGGCTGTGCTCAGCCCATCTCAGCTACAGCCCAAGGAACCTGCTCCCTGCCCTGGGACCCTAGGTTCATTGCAGACATCCCCTCCCTGAAACACTGCTGTTCTGCCTTTGCCCACAGATGTGAATGAATGTAAGGTCTTCTCTGGCCTGTGCACTCATGGGACCTGTCGAAACACCATTGGCAGTTTCAGGTGTCTCTGTGGCAATGGCTTCGCTTTGGATGCTGAGGAAAGGAACTGCACAGGTAAGGGAAGAGCAGCCCCTCTCTGGACTGCTCTTGCCCATCTTGCTGCCTTGCCTGCCTTGTGGGGTGCTTAGCATGATGGTGATACCCAGAGGAGTTGTGGCACTTATCTTAGGGACATGCTGAGAAGCTAAGGGCAGGACCATGAGCAGAAGGCTTCTCCTGCTTGTGGGATGAAGGATCAGTCCTACACCAGAGAGAAAGCTTAACTGCTGTCTCTCCCTTCAGGAAAAGGAGTTCCTTGGTCTGCTGGGTCAGGCTTGCCAGTCCTTGTTTATTGAATTTGATGTGCAGTACAGGCAACCCAGTGCCAGCTGTAGTGGTGCTTGTAGCCTGTCCTGCCTCCAACTAGCTGGTCTTTATCCCCACAGACATTGATGAGTGCCACATCTCACCAGACCTCTGTGGCCACGGCACCTGTGTCAACACACCGGGCAGCTTCCAGTGTGAGTGCTTCGAAGGCTATGAGAGTGGCTTCATGATGATGAAGAACTGCATGGGTAAGGACTTGTCTCCGGGGTAGGGAAGCACCCTCACTCTTTTGCAACAGGAAAGAAAGTAGCTGGTGCCAGATCTGACAAAGGGCTTCATGCCAAGCCGCTCTCTGTGCATCTGGCTGTCCGGCTACCTGTCCGTCTGGGTCTTTGTTCCCTGGTATCAAGCCGAATCTCTTCATTGCCTTCTGGGGGAGTTGTGGGAGTCCCTGTGCTGCAGAGAGCCCTGGCAGTCTCTGCTTGCCCCGGTGTGGTGTGTCTTCCACCTTGCTTTGATCATAAAGGCAGAGCTGGGCTGAAGGGCAGCACATGTAGAGAGAGGAAGCGCTGTGTGTGTGCGTGTGTGTGGAGCTGAGAGCACCATAGGTGTAACCCTGGGAGGACAGCAAAGCATATGCAAAATGAAGTCAGGGGTTCATGAGACACAGCACAGGCTCCTTAAGCTGGAGGACATAAAGGGAGAGGCCATGTCTCCAGCAAGGCTTGGCTTGAGGCCCAGACCCCTCCAGAGAAGGAGGGCAAAGAGACAGAGCTGTAGCCTCTGCCTCCTGCGTGGATGCTGTGCCTTGTGTGGGCCAATAGTCCATCAGTGATGGGCCCCATGCCGTCTCTACTAGCAGTGCCCTGGGGCTCTGTACCATGCAGAGCAAATACAGACCATGAAAAAGTTGCCAGACTTGGGGTCAAAACTTGGAGTCTTGCCTCAGAGACCTCAGTTTATGAGGACCTCCTGGACCAGAGGCCAGAGCCTCCACCCAGCACCTGGGCTGGTGTTAGTCCATGAGCTGGGAAAGGAGACTGACATCCTAGGGCTGCATCAGGGAGGACTCTGGATATAACGCCAGGCACAGGGGAGCATCCTGGCCTCTTCCTGCCATGACATTCCTGGGACATCATTGGTCCTGCCCTGCCACCTCCTGGCCACTGTTACCTCAGCCGTGGGAGCCCATAGGGAAGCCCATGGCACCACCAACCAACTCTTCTCAAGTTCTTTCCCATCCCTTTTGTGCTTGCTATACCCAAAGGGCATTTCCCTGCAATCCCAGTGCAATGTTGCTTTACTTTTTTTACATAAGACTCAGGCCTTGTATTTCCGTTTTCATCTTGTACTTGTACAATGTTCATCTTCATTTTGTACTCTTCCTTGACTTGGACTTTCCCTTGCACCAAACCTTGGCCACTAATCTTTCCTCGTGTTTCAGCCACCAGCAGCTGGAGCTTGAGCCTTGCATTGCCACTGAGCTGGGACAGGATCCATGCCTAGTATTTTCATTCCTGCTATATAAGGAGACGGCAACCTTTATACTGGGGATTGGCTAGTAAACAGTGGAGCTCTGCCAGGCCAGCAGCTTGAACTCAATGGCTGCGAGCTCCAGTTCTCATACACACTTGACTGTTTCCTTTGTGTGATGTCTCATCTCCTTCTACTTCTTTTTAGCCTTGTGTTGTCTATCTATTATTTACTCTGCCACTGATTATTTGCATATCCACACTCCAAATGTGCACCCGTCTCCAGACATTTTTAATATCATATATTCAACCCTTAAATTAAACCATGTATTTTCAAACACCATTGCAGAATGTTTCTCAACTTGTAGATCTTTGTGTGTGGTACCGTGCCACCATAGTTATCTTCTTAACCTGGTACATCTACCTGCCCTAAATGCTGTCTCATGTACCACATCAATCATTTTAATCCAGTTATATGTAGTTTGGTCCCTTTTCTAGATAATATATGTTCCTTGCTATCAGTTATATCATCGTTAGATCGCTGCTGACATTAGTAGATCTATTATTTCCACCCCTATATTAGAAGACTTATTAAGCTCTGCCTCCTGCTGTCATTGCACATCCTACAGCCATGTGCCATTAAATCAGATGCCTCCGCTGGCATGAGAACACAGAGATATCTCATACCTTGCTCAGCAAGGAGTTCACCATTGATAGCTTGTGTCTCTTCTAGAGCTGAATCTTGCAGATTCATCCAATTTTTCTTGGGCTGCTTACCATGGAATCCTTTCTAAAATGACTCTCAACCTCGTCTCACTTCTATGTGATATCTAATCAACTGTTGTTGTTTCTGCACCTTTCCTTGGGATCCGAATCCGCAGCAATTTCATACCAGCTTCAACCATACATCAGGCCCCCTGTCCAGTTCCCCAAAAACTTGCACAGATCAAGTCCTTCATGAGAAGTTCTGGTCGACCACCTGCATTCTTCTTCTACTCTGCCCTATTTCCAGTTATAATTGTAATGGCTCCCTTTCATGTGCCCATTTAATCCTCCTTTATCCTCAGATAATTCTTTACAGCTCCTCCCATCTGGCCAATGCTTGTTTTTATTCTGTCAGATTCTCATCTGTTTTCAATTTAATAATTCTTGTTTGTAGCCTAAAAAAATCCCATCAGTGACCTCAGTACCTCAGTTCGTCTCCAACAAGTCAGCCAGGCTGTTGCTGTCCTCTAATTCCTGGCATACCATGTTCCTCTTCTCATCTGTCTAGCCAGACTAACTTGTCTGACTGGCCTAGTCTTAATATTCCGCTCTCTCTGCTTTGGCTTGGACTTTCAAACCACATCAATCTGTGGCATGATTCAATACCATTTATTTATTTTTCATATTTGATTCTCTGTGTTCTTTAAAAATATAGCACCGCTCTGCCACTGGCATGGTTTTCTGTCTTTTCCATACAAATTGTAGTGGGTGACCACAGCTCACACTGATCATCTTCCTCCTTCTCCTCCTCCATTTCTGAGATACTGAGAATGTCACAGTCCCCACTGATGGCCTGCTAATTTCTTTCAGTAATGACATTTCTGATGTCTTCATGTAAGGATGTTGTGTTTCGTTGTTCTTTGGTTTTAATGCTCACTATTATCTGCACGATTCCACCTTACCCTTTTTTTCTAGGTGACAGAGGATTGAGTCATTTCACCCCAAAGGGTGTTGTGACACTATGGCATTTCCCGTGGTCAAGGATTAACTTCTTCCCACCTGTGTTTGGCAAAAGAACTTTGCTTCAGCCTCATGAGGGAGGAATTCTTGCCAGCCCCTGGCAATAAACAACATCAGCACTGAACCGGCATCCTACAGTTCATTAGGAAGTCTCCCACTGTGGAGAACTGGAGGCGTGGGTCCTGTGGGACTCCTTGGTAGGTGCCCATCACCCCCATTGTCACATGTATTCCAGTCCACTTTGGCTACAGATAAGCTGAAAATCTCAACAGAGTGTTTTATTCAAGTAAGGTGAAAGATTCCATTCTTAATTGCAAGCCTGGAAGTGGAAAAAATAAACACATAAGAAGAAAATGGATTCTTTATGTCTGACATCACATCCTTTGCTGTCATTAGGGGTTCTTGAGGACATTTCTTTAGCTCCCTCAGTCCCTTTGTGTTACACCCTGTGGCTTTCTAGTCTGAATGCACGTTTCTCAGAGTACAACCGTGGACAGATTAATCCTCTGAGCAGTCCCAGGGAGGCTCTCCTTTTCTGCTTTCTTGCTGTCAGTGCAGGACATCTCGCCTCAATTCTAGAGGCACGCAAGAATGCAAAAACTTTTGAATCCATTCTGAGACCAAACTAGAGAACCTCATTCTCAAATTCCTGTTTCCAAAGTTAGAGGATGAGAATCATCCACCACTTGCCTTTCCAAAGAGCATAACTTGGACTGTGAAACACCGCAAGTATCACAAAGACTGTTGCCTGTACAATGTCGTAGCAGATCACGAAGAGCTTTCTCCAGGACCCACGGATAATGAAGCGATAACAAGTTTTCTCAGTTTTGATATTTGTAGTGCTTGATCTCCTCATGCTGTTGGTTTTAGTTTCCAGCCATCACCACTGCACTATTCCAGTGGTTCCCTTGGGGTTTTTTTATTTTTTCAGTCTTGCATTCATAAACTTTTCTATCGCTTTTTTTCATTTTTAATGCCAGCAGCCTGGTTTCATCTTTGTTTGGCTGGTTCACATCTCTCTCACAGCAGTTTCTCCTATTTTTGGAATTTTTCCAGTTCCTAGTAAATACAAGCCTTTTGTCCATATGTGATTTTTTTAGAAATGTAGAGACTATTTCCCAGTCCTGTGTGTGATACTGGAACTACCCTGAAGGCTGTTACCAAGAAAGCTTGTCTGTTGCTCGTCTACCAAACAAAATACACATTTTTCCAAGGAACTCTCCCTCTGCTGAGGGGACTTGTGAAAAATGTACTAAGATAGGTGGGATGCGAGCTAGGAATTATCTTTCTAGTCCTTGCTGGCTAATCTGCACAAAGCTAAAAACTTCTTTCCTCCTCCTCTACGTTCTGCAGAGATCAAGGCAAGAGTTGCGATTTCCCAAAACGCATACTTCAAACATAAGACCACCGGACTTGTCCAAGCCCTGGATTGGCTGCCCTGTTAATTTTGTGATGCCCCTCTGTTTTGGGATATATCTCTGGTGATGGGACTGTGGTGGGTGGCACCAGCACCACGCTGTACTGGGAAATGCAGCTGAAGGGGACAATCCACCATATTTTATATCGTTTTCTGCAGATATCAACGAGTGTGAACGGGACCCACTGCTGTGCCGAGGTGGGATCTGCATGAACACAGATGGCAGCTTTGAATGCATCTGCCCCCCTGGACATGAGCTGACTTCTGAAGGGAACGCTTGCATAGGTGAGATGGAGAACTATGTTATGACCAGAGCCCATTCAAGGATAATGGTACAGGGAGACTTGGGACCTCATGCTGGGCACATGAATCTCTCCTTCCAATGCCATGTGTGGGTAGAACACATTCATTCAGGAGGGACCGAGGTCACTCCCAAGGTTTCATTGCCTTTGTGATGTCTGTTGTTCTACCTGCTGTTTGTTGAGACTGACCAACGGGGCAATGACAAGTTGAGTGTGGAGACAGCAGGAGGTGAGTGCCGAACATTTCTCAACATGGCATCAGCATGGCTGGCTGCTCAAACTGTTCTTCCCACCGCAGATATCAACGAATGCTCCCTTAGTGACAACCTGTGTCGCAACGGACGCTGCGTCAACATCATTGGTACCTACCAGTGTGCGTGTGATTCGGGCTTCCAGGCCACACTGGACAGGCAGGGCTGTGTCGGTGAGTGCTCGCCTTTGCCAACTAGCCATGCCAAGACCACAGTACACATCCAGAACCCTCCTGGCCTCACTCCTCTTATAATGCTCAGTGGGGTGTCTGAGGGTAAGGCAAGGGGGGAACCTCCTGGCTGTGCTACAGCCAGATTGGCAGTACTGGGAAGGGGCTGTCATCAGCCATAAGCTGTAACTCGTTAATAGAGAAGGCAAGACATGGTTTCTTCTGGCTGGAGGATCTTTGTTTCCTCTTCAGCACCTCTCTCACTCTGTCTCTGTGTACCGGCACTGTGTCTGAGCAGCTCTGCTGCAAGGCACGTATCCCAGCCCATGACCCAAGCAGTTGCCTGACTTCTCCCTTCTCCCCCAGACATTGATGAGTGCACCATAACCAATGGTGGCTGTGACACACACTGCTCCAACTCGGAGGGCAGCTATGAATGCAGCTGCAGTGAAGGCTACGCATTGATGCCAGACAAGAGATCATGTGCAGGTGAGCGGTCGCCTTGGCTCTCGTAGGTGCTGCCCTGGGGACATCTGCATCCATTGCCAGGCAGCCATACTGTTGGCTTCAGGGTGAGGCGGTCTCATTTTCAAGTCACTTCCAGAGGGGTGATTTCCCTGGACAGATGGTTTTGCTTTGCACTGCAATGTCCAGCCCCTCATTACAGGCTCCAGATTCCTGTAACTGCATGATTTGGAGCAAAGCCCTTCCTGTGATTCCCTCCTGCTCCCACAATATCCTTTCACTGGCTCTAACGTCTTTACTTTGGCAACGGTCTCCTCTCTCTAGATATTGATGAATGTGAGGATAATCCAGACATCTGTGATGGTGGGCAGTGCACTAACATCCCTGGGGAGTACCGCTGCCTCTGCTTCGATGGCTTCATGGCATCCCTGGATATGAAGACCTGTATTGGTGAGGAGAAGGCTGTGCCCTGGGCACGTGCGAGTGCTGCATCCCAAGGCTGCTGTTGGAGGGAGGAAGGGATACAGAGGGTTGCCCCAGAGCCACGTCATGGTTCTTGTGGTGTTCCAGGCAAGTCCTTTTTCTCCTGCAGATGTGAATGAATGTGATCTCAACTCTAACATCTGCCTGCATGGCGAGTGTGAAAACACGAAGGGCTCCTTCATCTGTCACTGCCAGCTGGGCTACTTTGTCAAGAAGGGAACAACAGGCTGCACAGGTGGGAATGCACCAGACGTGGAGCTAGGGGAGCTGGTGGGAGCCCTCACAAACACCTCCTGCAGCTGCCGTGGAGGGAACACCATCCCTGTACTGAGGGATGCTGTGGACACCAGGGATGTGGTTGTGTGCTGGAAGCCTCTCCTGGGCAGGCAGAAATTGCCAGAAAGGCAGGCTGCAGGCAGGAATTGACTCTTCCCTAGTTTATAGCCAAGCCATAGGGCTGCCCCTCCTTTTGTCTTCTTCTTCCAGCGGTGAGCCCAGATCAGCTCTTCAGCTGAAGGGTACAACCCCAGGCAGCCTGTTCCAAAGCACCTTGTTCCCATCCCCTGGGGTTCAGACTCCCAGGAGCCATTGGTACCCAGACCCGTTAGCAGGATTGTACCCAGCTGCCCTCTCCTCTCCTGGAGGAGCTGAGCTGTGTCAGCTCTGATGTTCTTCCTTCCTTCCTGCAGACATTGATGAATGTGAGCTTGGGGCTCACAACTGCGACATGCATGCCTCCTGCATCAATGTGCCCGGGAGCTTCAAATGCAAGTGTCGCACAGGCTGGCTTGGAGATGGGCTGAAGTGCAATGGTGAGTTCTCGTCTCAGGAGAGGATGTTCATGTGTCCAGGTGCTCCATGGGCACCTGTGAAGGCTGGGCTGAGCTGACATCTGCACTTAAAATGCTCTTGAGCCCCAGGAGACCTGCATGAGTATTTATGGAAGTGTGAAGAGATGTGAGTGGCAGAGGGGGACTGTAGGTGTGGGCGTACATATGTTGCACTGTCAGACTCTGCAACCATGTCTGTGAAGCCATGAATTTGGGAGTGAGGGCATGTATTTGTGGGATGTAGAGAGCGTGGGCATGGTATTGAGATGAATGTGAATGAATGTCACTGTCAGATTGGCAATGTGGCTGTGTGTTGGTGTTTTGGGGCATGATGTGATATGTACGCAGGGATACACGGGTGTGTGGGGGTGTGTTGGTGTATGTATATCAGTGTAGGGACTTACTGGCATGTGTGTGGTGCGTAGGAAGGGATGTAAGAGTATATGTACAGATACGTGTCCGAAGTGGGGAGGTGCTAGCAATGTGGGCGTATGTGTGGAAGTGTCTCGCTGCCATGTTGTCTGTGTCAGCACTGCCAGGAGAGTGTCTCAGGGCCATAGAGGCTCACAGAGATGTGTTGGAGCCTCACAAGTGCTCCAAGTGCTTGGAGGCTGCAGTCTCCTGGGCCATTTGCATGCCCGCCTGGGGTCCTACACTAGCTGCCCAGGCTTAGAGGAAAGGCCAGAGGCAAAACACTGACAAGGGTGTTCTCCTTGGCCAGACCTGGATGAGTGTGCAACTGAAGAGCACAAGTGCAACCTGAATGCCAACTGCGTCAACACACCAGGCTCCTACCGTTGTGCCTGCCGAGAAGGCTTCAATGGGGATGGCTTCTCCTGCTCAGGTGAGTCCCATAGACTCAATTAGCATCAGCAATGTGGCTTGGGCATCCTGCTGGGACATGGAGTCACCCCCTCTTAACCATTGGCCCGGCTCAGCACCTGGCTGGCTATGTCTGGGATTCCCCAAACCAGATGTTTCCCAAACTTCCCTGCACCACAGCCTGGTCAGATGCCTTCAGCAGAGATCCACCTTCTTCTCAGCAGGTGTTTGAGGAGGATCAAAGCAATGAGAAGTATTGCAGCCCCCTCCTCACCCCCCAGCCAAGGGGTGGAAACAAGCTTGTGGGAATTTTCTGGGCAAGCTGAGGGAAGCTCCCATCTTCGGGTGGACACCATGTCAGTCACATGCTTGACTCTCTCTAGATGTGGACGAGTGTGCAGACAACGTGAACCTGTGTGAGAATGGACAGTGTCTCAATGCACCTGGGGGTTATCGCTGCGAGTGTGAGATGGGCTTCAATCCCACAGAGGACAGCAAGGCCTGCCAGGGTAAGTGCCTAGCATTTTGACTGCTGCTCAGTAGATCCAGTGTCCACCTCCTTTCTGTCCTTGATCTCTCCACTGCACTGTCACTATGTGATCCATTACTGAGACCCACGATCACCTGGTGGTGCAAGGCTCCTGAGGTGCCAGCTCTTCCACTTACAGTTGGTCCCCATCCTGCAGAAAGGTTGGGCTGAGCCAAGGATGCATGCAAGATGTGGACAATCAGCAAAACAGGGGTGAGGGCAGAGGGCATACACA
This sequence comes from Burhinus bistriatus, assembly GCA_013397275.1. NCBI lineage: Eukaryota > Metazoa > Chordata > Aves > Charadriiformes > Burhinidae > Burhinus > Burhinus bistriatus. Next base: position 177,556 of record VYXH01011573.1, on the reverse strand, counting down.
CAGCATGCCTGGTCCTGCTCACCGAGGAAGTGGTGTCCTAAGACACTACAACTACCCTGAGCAGATGGGTTACCCACAGCTGGGCTGTGGCTCTGCTTTGCAGCGGGAGCAGGAGAAGCCTGTCTTGGCCCTCACTCTGCCAGATACTGAGTAACCAGCTCTCCCTGTTTTGCAGACATTGATGAATGCACCTTCCAGAATATCTGTGTCTTTGGGACCTGCCAGAACCTGCCTGGGATGTTCCGCTGTGCCTGTGATGATGGCTATGAACTGGACAGGAGTGGAGGCAACTGCACAGGTATAGAACTTTCATGGGGCGATTGTGTGAGGATCACTGCTCTGTGATCTTCTGGTGTGAGCTTGCCCCAACCATGACAGGGAGTGGCACTAGCAGCCTAAAGCCAACTAAGCATCCCTAGGTGATGTGGTGATGTCTCTTTGCTCTTGGCAAGGCCTTAATGCTACTCTAAGGTGGGCCTTCAGTGGGTAGGAGAGAAAGCTCCTTTCTGCTGACTCTGGGCAGGGTGGTGTGAGACAGGACAAGGCAAGGTCTGTTTCTAGAATGGCTTTGCCTACCATCGTATGAAGAGCCTTAGAAACACCATGGTCATGGGGATACACCCTGAACACACAGTGCAGAGCTTAGGGCTGGGGCTGTGGTTTCTCTGGCAGTCTTCATCTTTCTTTTCAGTCTTCATCTTTCCATCTTTTCAGACATCAATGAGTGTGCAGACCCTGTAAACTGTATCAACGGCCTGTGTGTCAACACCCCTGGCAGCTACCTGTGCAACTGTCCACAGGACTTCGAGCTGAACCCCACTGGTGTGGGCTGTGTGGGTGAGTGGGGACCTGTGTGGAGAGCACATCTTCCATCCAAGAGCTTGGTGGTCCTTCTTGTTGGTCCCACATAGCTGGAACTGGCCACTACCAAAGACCGGGGTGGCTGGCCACTATCTTCCCTGCCAAATACCTGGCCATCCATGATGGGCTTAACACTGTAACAGTAGAATAGCTACCTCCTGTTAAGCCTGGCCCACCTTGTGTCACTGATGTGGGTACTCTCCTGTTTGAAGCAGTGTTATTCCTGGGCACCTCTGGAACAGTTCTTAGGAGTTTGTTTCTTGAAAGGCCATGGGTTACTGATAGCATTATTTGGGTCACGCTCCCTAGCCATACTGAAGACGGGCCACTATGCTATGGCCTCTGAACGATCTAGTGTGGCTTTCACCAAACAAGCTGGGCACACTTGATTCTTGAAGGGTTCCCAAAGTCATGAGCTGCAAGGACAGCCTGGATGTGCTTTACTACAACACAGGTAGCTGACAGCATGGATATGTGGGACAGGATGAGGGCCTTATCCTGCTCGCTGCTTCTTGAGGCCATAGTCCCATTCATTCCTCCTGTGCACACAAGTCTTTACTGGAGAGGCTTTGCTCAACCACTACTGTCTTTGTGCAGATACTCGTGTTGGAAACTGCTTCCTGGACACCCAGGATCGAGGAGATGGGGGGATCTCCTGTAGTGCAGAAATTGGAGTTGGGGTGACTCGGGCATCCTGCTGCTGCTCACTGGGTCGAGCATGGGGCAACCCCTGTGAGCTTTGTCCTCCAGCCAATACGAGTGAGTTGCGAAAATGTCTGGGGTAAACTTGGGCATGGGCCAGATGGGCAGTACAGAGCAGAGAAGGGAGACGGGGCCGCTTCCCTGTGGCTTCTCAACTCAGGCTGGCTGTCCTGGGTCCAGGATATGCCATCGTCACTATGGAGCAAGGGAAGCTGAGAGAGAAGGCGGTATCCCTGTTGTGTCAGTGCAGGGCTAGACAGGTGGACCAGGGCAGGGGACGGGTGGGGGAGGCTAGGCTAGTTGTGCCAGGGAGGGGCGGGGGGGGG
>VYXH01011573.1:155765-175662 GCA_013397275.1 Burhinus bistriatus | reverse complement strand
GCTCCATCTGGACCACTGTCACCGTCTTCGTGGCCTATTTCTCCTGGTTCTCCCTACACCTCCTGTTTCATGGGAGCCCACTCAGCTCAGGATCCCCCTGACTGACTTTTCCCACAGCCGAGTACAAGACCTTGTGCCCTGGAGGAGAAGGTTTCCGTCCCAACCCCATCACTGTCATCCTGGAAGGTAAGACAACCTGGACCCTGTTGCCCCCTCACCAGGAGCTTGGGTGCTGGGGGAGCCCAGCCCCGTGTGGGCACTGTCTGCCATGGCGCTGGGCTCGCTGGATGCCCACTGACCCCCTGACCGCTGAATGATGGTCAGTGTGTGCTCTTCTCAGACGTGCTCTGGCCACCTGGCCGAGCCACTTGGGCACCAGCAAGGGCTGGAGGTGGTGGGATGAACCCACAGAGGATCCCGGGGTGAAGGCACTGCCTGGGCTGGTCTGGTGGGCAGTGAACACCTTCCAGCTGCTCTCCCTCCTCAGATATCGACGAGTGCCAGGAGCTGCCGGGCCTCTGCCAGGGTGGCAACTGCGTGAACACTTTTGGCAGCTTCCAGTGTGAGTGCCCCCTTGGCTACTACCTCAATGAGGACACACGCATCTGTGAAGGTAGCTACCCTGTGGTGTCTGCGCTTGTCTGTGTGCCTGACATGTATGGTGCACGTGTGTGTGCGCAACAGAGTTGTACATGTATCTGGGCTGCCCTAGGGGCAGTTGGCAGAATCCCTTCCCCTTTCTCTTCCAGCCTTCCCATCCTCATCACAAACCCTATCTCCTTTCCCAGTGCCAGGCCAGCCTGGTCCCTGTGCCAGGCCCATCCATACCTTGTGCCAAGCCTACCCGCAACCCCGTGTCTGGCTCTTCTCTACCTGTGTCCAGTGCTTTGACCTCCAATCTCCTTTATTCGGCAGATATTGATGAGTGTTCTGCTCACATTGGGATCTGTGGCCCTGGGACCTGCTACAACACACTCGGCAACTACACCTGCGTGTGCCCCCCTGAGTACATGCAAGTCAATGGAGGAAATAACTGCATGGGTATGGCATGGGCCAAATCTGCGGGAAGGGGTCTGGCCATGCTCTGCCTGTGCCCAGCACCTGGGTTGTGCTGTGGGCAGCACAGTGTGGGCAATGTGACTGAGTGGACGGAGCAGAAGCGCTGGGGCTGGGACGTGGGATGCTTGAGTTGACCAGTGCCTCATTGCATCTGTGTCCCTACACCATGCACGTTGCCCATGCCAGCGGGGCTGACGCTTGCCCTGTCAGCAGTTATAGGGAGAGCGGCTGACATGGGGTGTGGGAGACCCAGCAGAGCATTGTCGCTGCCTGCTACGGAGCAGGACCCAGCGCTCTCACTGGAGCAGGGTTTCAGCCCATCACTGCAGCCACTTTGTTCCGCTCTTCTGTGTCTCACCTGCAGTCTCTGAGCATCAGGGCAGGGCAGACTGGCATATCCCCAGCAATGAGCACCCTGGGGCTGGTAGCACCTATTCCTGGGGTTGCTAGCACCCATTCCCAGGGCTGGCACGAGACGCTGTCTGGGCTGCCTTTGCAGACATGAGAAAGAGCGTGTGCTATCGCAACTACAACGACACGTGTGAGAACGAGCTCTCCTTCAACATGACCAAGAAGATGTGCTGCTGCTCCTACAACATTGGCAAGGCCTGGAACAAGCCATGTGAGCCCTGCCCCACACCAGCTAGCCGTAAGTCAACCTTTCCAGAGGGACATCTTTATACCATGGCTGCCCCCCCTCACTTTTCCAGCGATTTTTGTGCGCTTGGAGGTACAACACTAACAAAATAGAGGGGGAGAAGGGAAAGCATCATGTCTGGCAGGCAGCGCTTGTGGATGAGTGCTGTGGGGACATGCGTTATGCTGGAAGGATGCAGGGGACTGGGACAGTATCTGCGGAGAGGAGATGATGCACGGGTTGCATGAGCAGGTGGGTGGCAGCGTTGCAGTGGGGAGTGCTGGCCATGTGCTGTGTGTAGGAGTGAGTCTGTACCTGCACGCGAGGCACACGGATGCCGTGTGTGCACATACCTTTTAGTGTGTGTGTGTGTCCTCTGCAGTCTGTGCGTGTGTAAGCCCTTTACCTGGCACTGTATGTGTTCTTGGGGTTCCCCATGTGCCGGCCCCCGTGACTCCTGGCCAAGCACCACGCCAATTCCCTCCTGCCCATCAGACCCCTTCTCCACTCACTCCAGCCATAGTTGGCCCTTGTCCCTTGCTGCACCCCACTCTGCCCGCTGGGCATGGCCATGACCTTCGTGTTCCCCTTGCAGCTGAGTACCAGATCCTTTGTGGGAACCAGGCCCCCGGGTTTATTATCGACATCCACACAGGGAAACCAATTGGTGAGTAGAGCCCCCATGCCCTGCAGGGCCAGATCTGCTCTCTGCCCCTCTGCTTTCTTCTCACAGTGTCTGTGAGCTCGTTCCCTTCCCCTCCCTTAAGCCCTGAGCAGGGGAGAGACAAGGAAAATAACTGCTCGACATGGCTGCAAGCAGCTGGCCAAGCCTTCAAGCCTACGGCCTCAGTGGCTGGGCTGCTTGGACCTCCTCACATTTGCAATTGTGCCTTGGTTTCTGCCCCACCTGGAAAGACAGATGGCCAGTGACCACAGAGAGCGGCGAGTGGCCAGGTAGATCCAGACCTGTGGAGCCCTGGTGCTCACACTGCCAGTAGCACCAGCCCTACAGTGGCAGGGCACCGCTGAGAGCAAAGGTTTCAGGTTTATGTTTCGGTAGATGGAAAGCCAAAGGAGCTATTGAAAGTCCTGGGATTTATGGGCTGTCTTGCAGTCTTGAAAGGTGGACTTGCTGGTAGTTTGTGAGACAGATTAGTTAAGCATCGCTTCACCTGGCCTTGGCAGTGCCAGCTGGGGACTGAAGGGAGATGAATTCATTGTCTGCTCCCAGGAAGCGCAACAGATGGTATCAGTGCAGGGCTGGTGGTGGATTGTGCTGGGCACAGACAGTGTGAGGGACCCTGGAGCAATCTCAATCTTTGAGTGACTCCCTGGACTTCCCATTCACAGCCTGGTCTCAGAGCCTGAGCAGGTGCCCATGTTACTGCAGAGGCACACTCGGAGAAAACAAGGAGGATGTCCTGGGTAGGATCCCTCCCAACATGTGCTGTGCAGGCTCTGCCAGCAATCCCGTGGCTCCTATGACTTGGAGTCTTGTGTGGCTCTGTTGGGTACCCAGACCTCTGCAGAGTGGCCCTAACCTGGCATGATCTGCAGGATCCGGTATCAGTCCTCCAAGAGTTCCTCCACTGTTTGTCTGGTGGCCCTTTCCTGCTGGTCTTCTTTTTAGAACAAACAAGGGCAGCAGTCTCCCAGCTATGGGGGATGCTTTCCTCCCTGCTACCTTCCTGGGATGCTGAGAGATGTTGTCTGTGTGCAGATATTGATGAGTGCAGTGAGATCCCTGCTATCTGCACGAACGGGGTCTGCATCAATCAAATTGGCAGCTTCAGGTGTGAGTGTCCTATTGGATTCAGCTACAACAACATCCTGCTCATCTGCGAAGGTAAGAGGGCAGCCAGGGCAACGCTGCCAAGGGCGCCCAGGAAGGTTGGGGGTTCCAGCATGGCATGACCATCTCCCCACCTCATGGGGCACCAGGGCGATGGCTGTCAGTGGACATAGACAGAGTCTACATTTTCTCAGCCTTCTTGAAATCTTCTTCATTTTCTGCATTGATAGTTGGACAAAAATTGCTGATTTTCATTCACATTCCTGTCTTGTTTTCCCCTCTTCTGTTTTGGGGTTGTTTTATTTTCAGAAAAAGTTTGCAAATGTGGGTGTTTCAAAGTTTTGACTTGAAACTAGAATTCATTGTTTTATTGCAAAGCAATAGAAAAAGGTGGAAAATTGACCCTGATTGGAGAAAACCAAGGGTTAAAATTCAGTTGAGCCACTCCGGCCCTACCAGGCTGGTGGTGCCTGGTGAGCCCTTGGCATTCTGCACACTCTGGGTTTGCATTGCTCTCTTCTCACAGACATTGACGAGTGCAGCAGCGGGGAGAACCTCTGCCAGCGCAATGCTGACTGCGTCAACATCCCAGGCAGTTACAGGTGCGAATGCTCAACCGGATACAAGCTGTCGCCTAGCGGAGCCTGCGTGGGTAAGATGAGAGCTCTTTGCTACCTGTTGCAGAGACATGTGTGGGAGGCACTGACACCCCTGCCTAGGCTCTTCACATGGTTTTGCAGACCAGCCTGTGTGGACCCAAGGAAGGACAGCATGAAGGACATGCCAGTCCCATGCATGGGTTCCTGGTCTTTTGTCAAGCCTGGGGACTGTGACCTGGTTGTGCTGTGATTATGGGATACCTGTACTTTTGGAACAATTCCCAGGGACTGTGGGCTCCTGAGGGATGAGAAAAAGGTCACTGTGAAGTGTAGCTTCAGTCTGGCAGCTCAGGCCATTTTCTCCAATTAAATTTATTTTTTTAGAGATCGCATTGCATAAGTCTTGTTCTCTGGGCAGCTGCCTCTCAGAAATTGGAGGCCCTGTTCTGCTGTGCTGCTGCTCACAGACACAGCTTCCCACCAGCAGGCAGGGGTCTGCAGAAGGCCAGTGCCTTGGCTCTTCCCATTTGGGCCATCCCTTCTGCTCACTAGTGCCCACTTTGCTTTGGTTTAGGTCGCAATGAATGCCAGGAGATCCCCAACGTCTGCAGCCATGGGGACTGCATTGACACGGAGGGCAGCTATGTCTGCATCTGCCACAACGGCTTCAAGGCCACGGGGGAGCAGACCATGTGCATGGGTCAGTATGACTGCTGCAGCCCTGCCGTGAATCAGATATGAGGATGGACCTGAGCTCTCTCCAGCACCCGCTGGGTAGTGCCAAGGACAACCAAGGGCCACGGTGTCCTCTCAATCCCTGGCTGACCCTGCGAACCACAGGGGTGTTGTGCAGCTGCCTGGACCCTGTCTTGCGCAGCCAAGACAAGGGCTCTCAGCTCAGCCCCTGAATCATCTCTGACCTTCTCTCTGCAGATATTGATGAGTGTGACCGACAGCCCTGTGGAAACGGGACCTGCAAGAACACAGTTGGCTCCTACAACTGCCTCTGCTTCCCTGGCTTTGAGCTAACGCACAATAATGACTGCATGGGTGAGTTGCGTGAAATCCTGACCATGTGGATTGCTGATTGGGGTCAACGTGGCAACGGCTGTGGGCCATGAGGTGTCACACAGTGGCATACAGGAGGTAGCTCTGGCTGTCACCTGGCAGTGGCTGTAGAATTGACTTCTGGGTGTCACTTGGCAGTGGCTGTAGGGGTAGGTGTATGTGTCAGAGGTAGAGGGCTGGCTACGGTGGCACACTGACACTCATATGCTGTGCATATCTCTTCCCACAGACATTGATGAGTGTTCCTCCCTGGTGGGGCAAGTGTGTCGAAATGGCCAGTGCATCAACAGCATTGGCTCCTTCCAGTGCCTGTGCCAAGAGGGGTATGACCGGACCTCTGATGGGAAGAATTGTGTAGGTGAGTGTCCAGGCAGCAGGCTGGACCTTCCCAGTGAGTTGAGCTGTATGAGAGAGTTGGGGTTGTTCAGCCTGGAGAAGAGAAGGCTCCGGGGAGACCTTAGAGCCCCTTCCAGTATCTGAAAGGGACCTACAAGAAAGCTGGAGAGGGACTTCTTACAAGGGCATGGAGCGATAGGACAAGGGATGATTGCTTCAAACTGGAAGAGGGGAGATTTAAATTAGATCTCAGGAAGAAATTTTTCACTCTGAGGGTAGTGGGGCATTGGCCCAGGTTGCCCAGAGAAGCTGTGGCTGCCCCATCCCTGGAGGTGTTCAAGGCCAGGTGGGATGGGGCTTTGAGTAATCTGGTCTAGTGGAAGGTGTTGGGACTGGATGAGCTTTAAGGTCCCTTCCACCCCAAACCATTCTAGGATTCTTTGATGCTGGTATGGCTGGCACTGTGTAGTGCTATGAGACCTGGTCCCCAAGCTTGTCCCATCAGAGACAACTGAGCAGTGGACTCTTCCAGAACCACTCACAAGGCCCCAAGTCCTCTGGAGGCAAAGCCTGGTCGTTTGACTAACCATGGAAAGCTGGACTGAGCCCCAGGATGCCTGCATCTCTCTTCCAGCAATGCAGGGAACAGTCAAGCCAGTCCCTTTCCATGTGCTGAGGCATGCAGGCACCGAGGAGAAATGTTGTCCTGTCCATGCCCCTGAAGCATGGAGAGTGGTACCAGGGATGCCTCGGGAACCACCCTGCAGGCAGGGGCTGTGGGGGCAGACAGGCACATTGTACCCCGGTTACTTGTGTCCACCACTCCGCCTCCTGCAGCACCAGGTCCTCCAGGGCTGAGTCCATGTTCCCAGGGGACACGAGGTAGAGCATCCTGGAAAAAATGTCTTTATCTGCTTCCCTTGCATCTTTTGGGCAAAGCAGGGTGCAGCTGAAGGTAGGGCCTGGGTGCAGCAAGGTAGCTTGCACCCAAGTCCTCTGAGCTGAGCACAGATGCTCTCACTGCTTGTTTCCCCTCCTCTGCAGACATCAATGAGTGCGTGAGCCTGCCTGGGACCTGCTCCCCAGGCACCTGCCAGAACCTGGAGGGCTCCTTCCGCTGTATCTGCCCCCCTGGGTACGAGGTGCAAAACGACAACTGCATCGGTAATGTTGGCTCTCTGCCTCCTCCATTTCCAGCACAGTATGTGGTCACCTTGGACTATTCCCAGAACAACCATATTCTTCCTGAGTGGGCTGGGGCATGCATCACCACCCCCAAATATCTTCTTGAAAGCAATTGGACACAGAGCAAGGCAAGGCCTACTCCCATGATGGAGGAGGCTCAGTGGTTTTGCTGTGGCCTGGCCTCTTCGTTGTCCCATTTGCCCTGAGGGTGGGTTAAGGGTTAGGACCGAGGTGATGTCCTTCAGGCATCAGAGCTCCTTAGACATCACAACTTCACCTAGTTTAAATGCAATGAGGAAAGGAGTGACTTTTGGCTGCTGTGTAAGTAGTATGTCCCTGCTGCTCCTAGATATCAATGAGTGTGAAGAGGAGCCCAACATCTGCCTCTTTGGGACATGCACCAATACCCCTGGCAGCTTCCAGTGTGTCTGTCCTCCAGGCTTTGTGCTGTCTGATAATGGCCGACGGTGCTTTGGTGAGTGCAGCTCATCAGGGTGGGGAGCGTAGCACAACTATCCTGGGTGTCTGCAATGATCGGTGCATTTCCCCGTCCCCCTACAGATACTCGCCAGAGCTTCTGCTTCACTCGCTTTGACAATGGAAAGTGCTCTGTCCCCAAGGCCTTCAACACCACCAAGGCTCGGTGTTGCTGCAGCAAGATGCCAGGAGAAGGCTGGGGAGACCCCTGTGAGCTGTGCCCACAGGAAGGAAATGGTAGGCTTGCTGGGAGCTAGCTCTGCGGGAGAGATGGCTACGTGTGCCTCTGACATGCGCAGAGCATGGGGAAGGTGTGCAGGTCAGGCAAGACCGCCAGCAATGCAAGCTGTCCAGCAAAGTGGGCTCCTCCATCTGGAGAGTACTGCCTTGAAGCCTAGTAGCCCTTACTGGACTGCAGTATTCCTTGGATCTCCAGCAACTACAGTCAGGCTCTTGGGAAATGGATTGCTTTTTCTGCTTTGGATCCGCTCTCGGTTCTCTGCAGGGCTTTTATATAAGGCAAAAACATCTCAGAGCCTCCAGATCCAAGGCAAGAACAGGTGTTTGCCAACCAGCTGGAGTTTTGTGGCCTCCCATGGGCAGTGAACTGTCAAGCTCTCAGTCATGCTCTAGAAGCCTCCAAAAGCACATTTCAACTTCTGTGAGTAGCAGCACTTGTAAACATATCTTATGTTTCTACTTTCTTCCAGTTGCCTTCCAGGAGCTGTGTCCATACGGCCATGGAGCCATCCCAGGCCCAGGTGACACCCGGGAAGGTAAGGTCTGATCTAGGGATGAGAAGAAATTTGTTCGGGGGGGTGGTTGCCTAGAAGAAACGAAACTTAGGCTAGCTGGAGAGCAGGGTCGAATCTCTGTGGCAGGCAGGGGAGGGATGTAGGACTGGGTTCCCTCCCAAGCTCATGGCCTCTGACTGCACACCAAAGGTTCAGCCCCCAGCTCCAGAGAAGGAGTATCTGAGATTGCAGGGTCAGTCCTGAGAGGACAGTGATATATTTCTGGCTATGTGCTCACATGAGGGTTCATTGCTTTGGTTTCCCTTCTAGATGTTAACGAATGCTCGGAGAACCTAGGTGTCTGCATAAACGGAGCCTGCATTAACACCGATGGGTCCTTCCGCTGCGAGTGCCCCTTTGGGTACAACCTGGACTACACAGGAGTCAACTGTGTGGGTAAGGGTTTGCATGGGGAGCACCTGCTCCCTCTTGCTTTTCTCCTCCTTACAAGCACGTGTGTGTAGAGAGAAAGAAATTGCTTCTCCCCTGCCCCTTTGATTTTTGCCCCTGGCTCCTGACTTTGCTGGGCTTGTTTGAATGCTCTGGCTAGAAGAAGAGACCAGCCTGCACCTTTCCTACCTAACTCATCCACTTAACTTTGTCCCAACTTCCTCCAGATACCGATGAGTGCTCCATTGGGAACCCTTGTGGAAACGGCACCTGCACCAACGTGGTGGGAGGTTTTGAGTGCGCTTGTGATGAGGGCTTTGAGCCAGGTCCCATGATGACATGCGAAGGTAATGCTGCTGTGAGGCAATCCCTTCAGCCCTGTTGCATTCTGGGCTATGTGTGTGACCCCACTGGGTCATTACCTGGATGAGCAGCAGTCAGGACAGCCTCAATGGTTAGTGGATTAAAGCTGGCTGAGGCTCCTCTCCACCCGAGTTTGTACATCACCACTGGTCCCCTGTGGCTTCCTCTGAGGCTGGAGCCCAGGAGGAGGTCTGGAGGCATGCCTAAATGCAGGAGCTGCCTCACCAAGGAGCCAGGGCCCTGTCCCTGTCAAAGTTGCTGAGCACCAGTTGTCTATCCCTCTGCCACTGAAGACCATGACATGAAGTCTTGGTGGAACAAAGTTGTCATGAGTTGAATGCCAAGGCGGGGAGGGAGTCTGTCCCGGGAAGATCCATTACTGAGCTCTCTCCTCTCTCCTGCCTCCCAGATATCAATGAGTGCGCACTGAATCCCCTGCTCTGTGCCTTCCGTTGCATCAACACCTTTGGCTCCTATGAGTGTACCTGCCCCTCTGGATATGCCCTCCGAGAAGACAGAAGAATGTGCAGAGGTAAAATCCCCTTCTGCACCCATCAAGTGAGCTCCTGTGCTCTCCCCAGGCCCCTGCACTTAGCTGGTCTCTGGTGCTGCACAGAGCTGGTATCTCTGGTCTTGTGCTCACTCTCACCGACCTTGGTGTCTATGTTGTGTACCAGCCAGCCTGGACCAAGGCAGTAGGGATTGGCGGAGCAGTGCGGATGTGAGCACTCGGTTCCCAGTTGCCCCCACAGTGCTGCAGAGCTGGTAGGTTGGCCATGGTCTCATGAGGTTCTCGGTTGCAGATCTGGATGAGTGTGCAGAGGGACTGCACGACTGCGAGTCTCGAGGGATGCTGTGCAAGAATCTCATTGGCACCTTTATGTGCATCTGCCCCCCAGGAATGCAACGCAGGCCTGATGGAGAGGGCTGCACAGGTACTGAGCACCAGGCTGGGAGGGGTTCCCAAGGGGGCTGGAGACCATCCTCTTCTAGGTATTGTCCACATAGCTTTATTTTATGTCCTTCTGTCAAACAGCTCCTCCCTAGGGTTTCTCATGTGTCAGAACTTCCTGTATGTCCTACTAGATGCCTATGCAAACAAAACCTCTGTTCATCTCTGAACCCCTGCATCTACACAGTTCCAGCACAGGATGACACAGCATTATGCCATGTGTCCTTTCCATGGAGTCTTTCCGTGTCTGTGTCAAGCTTCTTTTGCACTGAGCTGCTTTGGGAATGGCCGGTGCTGGATAGCCCAGACTTGCACAGCTGGAACACAGACTGAGCCCAGCTTCACTCCAGCCCCAGCAGCTTGGGTGCTTGCAGGTGGAGAATGTGCAAACCAGGGAAGCTGGGTACTCAGCCATCCTCCTTTGGGGGAGGTCCAGCACAAGTGGATGCGTTTCTCAGCTGCCTAAGGGTGTGGGAGTTGTCCTCAAGGACTATGTGAGGGTGTTTCAAACTGAGTGGTAGCATGAGGAGTCTTGGGAAGCTGAAATCTGTACTATGCCTGACTGCAGCACTTTGTGGCTCCTTCCTCCCTAGATGAGAACGAGTGTCGCACCAAGCCTGGAATCTGCCCCAACGGCCGCTGCATCAACACGGTGGGAAGTTACCGCTGTGACTGCAACGAAGGTTTTGAAGTCAGTCCCTCTGGCACAGAGTGTATTGGTAATTACCAAGTCCTGGTGGGTCTTGAGCAGCCTTTCTTCAGTAGCAGATGGCGCTTTTCAGGGTTTCTGAGGGAAAGGGTTTTTGGGGCATCACCTTTACCTTTAACATTATCCAAACCACACTACCCTCCATGCTGGAACTGGCACAGGCTGGGCAGGCTGCTCAGTTATCCCTGGTGCTGACACTGTCTCAGATCATGACCTTGTATCCCTGCTCTCTCTGTCCAGATACCCGCCAAGGATTCTGCTTCACTGAAGTACTGCAAACCATGTGCCAGATGTCCTCCACCAACCGCAACCTGGTCACCAAATCTGAGTGCTGCTGCAACAGTGGGCGCAGCTGGGGCCCCCAGTGTGAATTCTGTCCCCTTCCTGGAACAGCCCAATACAAGAAAATGTGTCCTCATGGGCCAGGGTACTCCACTGATGGGAGAGGTGAGCTGGGGCCCAAATCGTCTTCAATTCAGAGGGGTGAAAGCAGAGATGTGGGTACGGGCAGAATTCCCCTGAGAACTGGCTGGGGCAGAGTTACACAGTGCCTGGAGGAGACAAGAAGCTTCTACGACATTATCTTACAACTCCCTAAATGTCTCTGGCATCCCAGGGAGTGCCTGATCTGCCCCGGCGCAGTGCTGGCACAGGAGCATGGGGACAGAGGCAGTATTGGCACTAACAGGTCCTTCCTTCCCTCCCACAGACATCGACGAGTGCAAGGTACTCCCCAACCTCTGCAAGAACGGACAGTGCATCAACAGCATCGGATCCTTCCGCTGCCACTGCAGGCTGGGCTACACGGCAGATATCACAGGCACAGCCTGCGTGGGTGAGTCGGGAAAAGGAAACCCTTGGCTTCCCTTTTCAGCATGCAAAGAGAAGGTCACGTAACCCCCACCCAGGACCTGTCCTTGCCTCTGTCCATACTGTCCTGCATACCTGTAACCAAGCCTCTGGACACTTTGCCCTATTGCATGGGTCTTCTATACATCAAAGTCATCACTCCATGTTGTTAACTCCTTAAAACCCAGGCTCCTTGTCTTCTCCCTCTAACCCCAGGGCTCACAGGAACTGCCAGGGAGTGTGATCCAGAGATGAAAGGCTGTGAGCAGCCAGACCTTTCGTTGGCAGAGCAGCTGGTTCTAGCCAGCCAGAGTGCCACGTTGGGGATCCAGATTTTGACATAAAAGGCACCTCTGGAATCACAGCCGCAGGCATCTGGGGAAATACTGAAGGAGTTGAGGATGTGCTGTTATTCCAGTATTGAGATCATGTTCAGGACCATGCCAACAGCTGTGTCCTAGAGGTCTTGGCTCCAGGAAGCCAAGCTCTGTGCCTAGGAGTAGAGCAGATATGACCTTGAGCACTAGGACAGGATTTCTCTTGAAAAAACCTTGCCCTTTCTCCAGCTCTGTGGCTCCAGCCTGGCTCAACGTTATGGGCTTTGTCTGAGCCATGGCTGCTAATCCCTTCTGGGCAGAGGGGACAAAGCTCCAGACATACAGGGCTGGCCCCATCCCTGATGTTCCCAGTACTCAGGAGGAGCATCTGCCTGTCTCTTTAGCCAGGAAGGGGCTGCGAAAGATGTCACCCAGATGCGCCAGGTCACATAACATTCCATGTCTGAGCAGGGAGGTGATTCAGCTCTTTTCCTGAAGGAGATGTCCTCGATTTGTTGTACAGGCTCAAACTGAGGTGCTCCCTCAAAGCCCCTGTCTCTGCTCACCTGCTTCCTGGAGAGTGGAAAAGATGCATTTATCTGGGTCAAGGAGTGCCAGGATCCGTAGGGTCATCTGACCACTTAGTTATGTGGGGCCATGAGACCTGGGATCGCCTTGTACTCAGGAGCATCTTGGTAGACTGAATGGTCCAAGGGGTGGTGGGCACCCAGTCCAGCAGCACAGCCTGTGAATGCTGATGTGTCTTGTCTCTCGAGTCTAGATTTGGATGAGTGTAACCAGTCCCCTAAGCCATGTAACTTCATCTGCAAGAACACAGAAGGCAGCTACCAATGCTCCTGCCCCCGAGGGTACATTCTGCAAGAAGATGGGAAGATCTGCAAAGGTATTCACCCAGGAGAAGGCAGCAGAGACTCTGCCTCATCTCTGGCAGCAGGGGGATGGCAAGAGCTGAAAAACATGTGCCAGAACAGTCAAGTCTTTCTGTTCAGCCACAGGACAAGGCTAGACGCGGGAAAACGATGCCATGCTGGACCCTTGTGGACTAATGCATGAGGGTTTCGTCTCTCTACAGACACTCTAGATCTGTCTTGTTAGGAAAAAAATTCCTTGCCCTTTCCTGCAGACTGCAGAGTGGAGCTCCAGGAGCCTTGGACCTGCAGGTCTCCTACAGTGGGCTGGGCACTATCAGGTGCTGGTAGTTGCCAGGCTGGGGCTTTGCCCACTTCTCACAGTGATATGTATCACGTTGTGAGGAAGGTGGCCTAAGAATCTGGGAGAGTCTGGGATTTGTGGATTACAGGAAAGGCTGAGAAAAAATCTCTGCATCTTCCAAATGTGTCTGTACATTGTCAGCAGCTGAGGTGGGGAGAGGCTCCCCGGACTTGTGGTTGTCATAAAAGAATTTTGTGTGTGTGTTTTTCCTGAGGCTGGTCCATGTCAGGTCCTGGTCTGCCCTTTGTATCACCATGTACATGCGGGTGTCACAGACTCAGACCACAAAGATAGTCAGATAAATGGAGACAGATGTTCTTGTGCTTGTTGCTTTAGACTTGGACGAATGTTCCACCAAGCAGCACAACTGCCAGTTCCTGTGTGTGAATATTATCGGAGGATTCAACTGCAAATGCCCGCCAGGCTTCACTCAGCACCACTCATCCTGCATCGGTGAGTAGAGCCATTCGCTGCTCTGCGGCACCAGCAAAGGTCCCCGTGAATTAGCTTTAAGCCCAGGAGAGCCTTTCGAGCCCTCCAGCTCTGGGTCTAGTGCACTGCCCCTCTCCAGTCGGCCTGGGATTGTGCATCTGACGTCTGTCTGCTACTCACATTGGGCTAAGCTCAATGACGGGAGGTAGCTGTCTGCAAAACTGCACACAGCCACATCCTTGGGGACGGACTTACAGGTGGCCATGGATATTTTGCAGACAATAATGAGTGCACAGCTCAGCCCTCTCTGTGTGGAGCCAAAGGACAGTGTCTGAACACGCCAGGCAGTTACAACTGCGAGTGCCAGAAAGGATTCTCTCTGGATAGCTCTGGTGTCAACTGTGAAGGTGGGTCTTTGTCTCTGGGGCTTTGACGGACAAATGTTCCATGTGGAAGAGTTCCTAGTTCACTCACAGTCTCTGAGGCACCTCAGTCCAGCCAAGAAGGGCCTGCTCCTTACTGTGGGGCAACAGAAACCCACACAGGAAGCCCTGGTGCAAAGGAGAGGTCAGTGTCTGACCTGCCTGGAAAAATGCTGGCTCTTGGACAAGTAGATATGAAGGTCTTGGTGCTGCGACAATACCAGCTAAGGCGGGGGAAGGAATTGTCCAGTATCTCATGGGGATCTCATGCTGGCCAAACCCCATATGTACTATGCTAAAGAAAAGCCTATGTTCAGCACAGACAGCCTGAAGCAGGGCAGATGTGGTAATGGTCCAAGCCAGACCTTAGATCAAAAAAACATCCAAGCAGGTGCTGCAAGGGATGTGGGCCTTGGGGCTGAAGGTTCCAAGCTGCAGAGACATAATTAGGCAGAAGAACTGCCCACTCACATAAGCACCCTCAAGAATGCTGGCTGCCAGGCATGTAAATGTCCACATGGTCACTGTGCACCCAGTGCTGCCCACAAGACAGGGAGAAGTTGTCTCACCACAGTCTGTGTTACATTACTGCAGATGTGGACGAGTGCGATGGAAACCATCGGTGCCAGCATGGCTGCCAGAATGTGCTCGGAGGCTACCGCTGCGGCTGTCCGCAGGGCTACGTACAGCACTACCAGTGGAATCAGTGCGTGGGTGAGTGTGGGATGGGGGCTCATTTCCTGTAGCTGTAGGAATGGGGGATAGTGGGCAGCGAAGCCCCGAGTCCCTCTCCAGCCACCCCTGGCCATCTCTGACACTGGATTTTGGTTTCATCTCTGCTAAACCAGCACTGATCTTCTTGCTCCAGAGGCAGACTGTGCCTGTGCCCAGTGTCGGTGCCCCTACCCAGCCCTGCCCCAGGTTCTCTCTACAACAGGGAACATGAGGAAGCTGCTCTGCAGAGCACTGAGTTCCCAGTGCCCCTAAAGCCAGCAGCTTCCTGTATTGCAGGACGATTAAAAAAAAAATCAAGGCAGTCCTTCAGGGATTTGCATGGGATGAGGTCTCAGAGGGCAGCTGGGAGAAGGGCACCTGCTGCTGGCCATGGCAGATTTCCTTGGCCATGCAGGGTGGGGAACACCAGCAGCACAGGAGCTCCCTTCCACTAAGTTTCTGACTAGTTCTGCTGTCTTTGGGTGCAGATGAAAATGAGTGCTCCAGCCCCACTGCCTGTGGCTCTGCCTCCTGCTACAACACTCTGGGAAGTTTCAAGTGCGTCTGCCCATCTGGCTTCGATTTTGACCAAGCCTTTGGTGGGTGCCAGGATGTGGATGAATGCTCAGCAGGTGGCAGCCCCTGCAGTTACGGTTGCTCCAACACAGATGGAGGCTATCTCTGCGGCTGTCCTGGAGGCTACTTCCGAGCAGGACAAGGGTAAGAGAGGAGCCAGCAGGTAGTCCCTACAGGCACCTGTATGTTCTTGGAGGATATTGTAGGCTGCCAAGTGCATAGTGCCCCCAGGCATGCTTCATCAGCACACCTGCTCTCTGCCACCAATAAAATTTGGAGGCGCCCCAGGAGCCGGTAAGCTCCTATTCCCACATAAGTCCTGAACTTCTCCATGCCAGACTGTTCCTCATCCATCACAAGATCCTCATGCTAGTGTGCATCTCCTCTCCCATTTCACTAATCCAATGGTTGGTGCACCTAGCAGATGCTCTGCAGATCCATCTATTCCAGGGTGCAGGCAGATCAAACCTACTGGCCACGTCTAAAGAAGCTGTGGCCTGCTCTCTCTCATGCACATGCTGTGTACAAGCCATTTCCTATACCTAGGCATGATCCTCCATGTCTTTCTTAGTGCCACATGAAAAACCTCTGAGGTCAATGGTAAGATTTCCTTCTTGAAGCATGAATCTGAGATGGGTCTCTCTGCTTTTCTGCCACCAGACACTGTATTTCTGGCTTGGGTTTTGGGAAAGGTTCTTACCTTCCTGCTCCCCAAGAAGAAGATGAAGACAACCTGCTCTCCCCTGAAACCTGCTATGAGTGCAAGATAAATGGCTACCCCAAGAGGGGTCGGCAGCGACGCAGTGTCAATGGCACTGAGAAGCACCAGGTAAGAAATCCATGGCATCCTGCATGGGGTGGAGCAAGACAAGAGCTGGGTCACTTGGGGGATAGCCACTGGCAGTGCATCCCATGCAGTGTGCCCATTCCTGTGAGACTGCCTCAGTCCAGACAGAGTGAGCAGCTCACTCTGTGCCTGCCTGTGCTGGGTGCTTGGGTCTTAGTGGATGCCACTGACTGCAGAAGTCCTGCAGAAATGGAAGGTCTTTCAAAATATGCTAGAGGAGGTCAGGACAATCGTAGGTGACACAATTGTGTGGTTTGGCCACAAATGTCTGGAGATACCTGCAACCAAGAAATAAAGCATGTTTTTCCTTCCTTGCAAGGGGAGCTGACGGGGAAGCAGTCCCCATAGGGCCATAGAGGTCTGTCAGTACTCACTGTCTGTCTCCAGATTGGGCCTGACACTATAAATACAGGTTATTCCTTGGAAGGAAGTACTGGCCTCTTTCCAAGGCTCACCCAAGAAGGTCACAGGCCTGGGCAGGACATATTGGACTGGGAAACCCCTTTAGGCCTTGGGAGGAAAATGCCTCTGGAGTTATTTGTTCTTCCCCTGAAGATGAGGGCTGCGTACTCCCTGGTTCAATCTCAGAGTCACAAGTGGTACCAAGAAACACTTGAAGGAAAGCAAGGACTATAGAAGTCATAACCACCTCTCAGAGCTTCTTTGGTGTGGCCTATGGGGCAGAACTCCTCTAACTCAAGTCCTCCTTTACCTCACCATGAGCTTTTTCTTGGTATCTGTAAGTAACATTCCTGGTTCCTTTTGAAGGATGACACTGTGAACTTGGCCAGCATGGATGTGGATGCTCCTCTGTCCATGACGCTGAACCTCTCTGACCTGGCTCACAAGGAGCACATCCTGGAGCTCCTGCCAGCTGTGGAGCCGCTGGAGAACCGTGTGCGGTACCTAATCTCCCATGGGAATGAGGATGGCTACTTCCGCATCCACCAGAAAGAGGGGCTCAGCTATATGCACCTTGGCCGCAAGAAAATAGTGCCTGGAACCTACCTGCTGGAAATCGTGAGCATGCCCCTGTACCGCAAGAGGGAACTGCAGAAACTAGAGGCCAAGAACCACCTCAGCTACTTAGCAGGGGAGATGGGCCAAGCACTGAGGATGAGGCTCCAGCTCCAGCTCTACTAACATCCATGAGATCCACCCACCCGACAGTACAGTCCTTAGCCTTGCCATCCACACCTGGAAACAACTGCCTCTTCTCTCGCTGCACCCCCTTGTCATCACCTCCCTCACTGCACTGTAAAACTGATGGGAAATGTCCCTCTGGGCTCAGCACTCATCTCTGCCATGAAGGGATAGTCCGCTTCATGGGGTGCTTGAGTCAAAACCAAGCCAAACCACAAAAGTGCTCATCAAAGCTTTGCCAAAGGTTCAAGCCTCGTTAGCAGGGACTCCCTCCCTCTGCTTGGCTCTTGCCTGTCTCCTATAAACGAGATACTGTTAGTCTGAGCTAGCAAAGGCAGTACCATGGGGCAGCTGCCTGTCCTTCACAGTAACAGGCCATACACCACCCCACAATCCTGGAGGTGGGGGGGGGCGGGGGAGCTTTGGAAGGACCTGTGGCACGGCATTGTATTAGTGCATTTCCCAACAGCTCTTGTTCCTCTTTTACTTCTGCATTGTCATGATGGTGCTGCAGAAACTATCCCATACCTACACTGGCTGTCCTCTGATCCTTTTGGGCTGCTCTTTCAAACAGAAGAGGTCACCTATGACTGAAGGGGCAGTTCAAGTATCTAACTTCACATCAGGCCCCGGGACCACAAGCTCCCTTAGGGATCCTAGGGTTTTCACACTGAATGCGTGCATGCCCTCCAAATGCTGGAGCAGGAAGGGCTTTTCCAGCGCTCCAGCAAGTCCAGGGGTTAAGGTGTCCTTCTGTAAATGCGGAGAAGCTCTGGGGAAACGCAAATAATTGCATTGTTGAATGTGATTGAACAAACTAAACCAGCAGGAAAAGTGTCATGATTCTGGTAGAGAGCATCTGGCTGCTTCCCTTGCCAGAGGAGATGGAGGGCTTGGCAGGACCTCTGTGGCATGCCACAGGGGCAGATTTCCTGGCCATCACCAATGTGAGTGTTTGAAAATCCTGTGAAAAGTTTTCTATGAGCAGGAGCAAGATGGGGGAAGGTGGGTGGGGTGTCTCTATAGCCTGGCAGGAAAAAAGAGGTAAGGAACAACCAGAGCTTCATTTTGCAAGCTGTCCTTGACTCTGGTGCTCATGGCCAGATTCCCCCAGCCAGGAGGACTTCTGAAAACAGGGGCTGCAAGTTGCGCCCCTCTGGTTGTCACATTACATCTTGGTCGGTGAGAACTGAGATGGACGGTCTCTGGTTAACGCAGCCAAATGAAATGCACTAAAAAGAGTCTGGAAAATATTAGTTAAGCAAATTGAGGTCTCCCTGCTGCCTCAAGTAGCCTGTCCAGACCCTTCAGTCCAGGTGGGCTTTTCTTCATCCCTCAAGAGTGTTCTTCAAACAGCTGCTTTCTGCAATACCATTTCCTAGTTTTGCATGAATCTGTTTTCAGTCCTGCATCAACCCTGTGCATCATCACAGGTGAGAAAGGTGCTAATTCACTCTGGTGACACACAAGACTACTTTATCAACAAATTTAAGGTGCTTTTGGAAGCTGGTGCTGATATCAAAACATCAGCGTTAGTGCACTGTGTCCATCCACCTTTTCATATTTATGTATAACCACCAAAGTTATGATTGCTTGAAGAGTGCGTATTCCTATAGCTTTTGTTGTTACCCGGAGGGGTGGCGGGGGGATTATTTTTTTCCAGGTATGTTGCCACCGCATGGGGTGGGGGAAGTGTACATATACTGTATTTGGGCTAATGTCAAACTTGAAAACTCTTTTGCAGAACTCAACTCCAGAGTCTGGATTTTGCAGGATGGGTGGCCTGATGATTGGGGGTTTTTATTGTTTTGTTTTGTTTTTCCAACTGGTGCGCTTTTGTAAAAAAACTATTAATAATAATAAATTAGCAGAGATGGGTTTGTGTGTGTTGAGCCAAAAGTCTCAAATGAACCAGCTCAAGGTTTCCTTCTTCCGTCTCTGCTGCAGTGTTTTTGTTTTTTTTATATTGACTTTTTGGGGAAGCATTGAAACCCAAAACCTGTGCCCCCCCCGCACAGAGAGGAGGCTCTTTGTGGAACTCTTTTTTTGTATCAGAAGCAGCAGCAACAATAAAATTATTTTGGGTTAAGTGGGTCTGTGTCTTCCTCCTTGTCTCAGGGCAGCAGCAACCTGCCGGGGCTGAGGGGCAAAGGGGACACCACGTTGGAGAGAGCCTGGGGCTCATCCTGGCTCCAGCACGAGGGAGCCCAGGCTGGTTTCTTGCCTGTAATCCTCAGGGACGGGGTTTCACTCTTACAGTGTCACCCAGCTCTCCCATCCCAACATGTCTCAGCACCCATGGTTGCTTGAGGGATCCTTCTGAAAGCCTCAGAACAGGAGGCAGATGAGGGAGGAGAAACAGAGCCATCAGCAAAGATTCTCCTGATCCTTTGCGCTCTCCCAGCAAGGGAGCGGAAGCAGGGTAATGCCAGAGGTCTGAGCCCGGAGACTGCATGGCTGAGCCCAGCGGAGGGGTGGCTGCACCCTGTCATTGCTGAGAGGCTGAGAAGAGGTTATAGGGGCCTGGACAGGGATGGGGAGCAGAAAAAGGACTGGAGGAGAGGAGACAGAAGGGATGCAGGACAGCGGAGGCAAGCCTACTGCCAGCACCCATCTTGCCTGGTGCTGCTGTTAGGGAAGACGCTGCCTCCACTTGTGGTCACCCTTGGCTCACTCACCTCGGAGGAGCCACACTACTCGCTGTTGCCGGTGTTTTTGCTGAGCAGTGGTTGGGTCGAGCGGAGGTTGTGCTTGTCTAGACTGTGTAGTAAACTTTGTGTGCTTGATCAGAGGTCGTGCCATCTGTCCAGGAGTCAGGGTCCAGCTAATTGAGTTCAGCTCAAACCCTAGTTCCAGGCTGATGATCTGTTTTTTAGCAAGCTGTTCTTGGGCTCCCTTTCTGGACGCTGAGCCATTTGCCACAAGAGGGCAGGCAGGGCTGCAGCATTCCTGCGACAGGGAGGGAGCCCACTGCCTTCCTGGGTGGTGGGAGAGCATCGCGGG
>VYXH01011573.1:122693-154512 GCA_013397275.1 Burhinus bistriatus | reverse complement strand
TACGATGAAAAACTGGGCAAAGGAGACCATGCCCCCATTGAGCTCAGACAATTGGAATCTGTTCTGAAAACAGGCTTGACAATGGCTGAGTGGTGCCAGAATTGGGTCAGGTGGTGGCAAAAGAGGCACTGGGGACCCAGTTGCTTCTCCA
This sequence comes from Burhinus bistriatus, assembly GCA_013397275.1. Taxonomy (NCBI): domain Eukaryota; kingdom Metazoa; phylum Chordata; class Aves; order Charadriiformes; family Burhinidae; genus Burhinus; species Burhinus bistriatus. Next base: position 154,361 of record VYXH01011573.1, on the reverse strand, counting down.
TAGCGCCCAACCTCTTCCTCCATGTCACTTGTGTGACCCTGGGGAAACCTATACACCCACATCCAGAAGGTCTCTCTGGAGAATCTATCAGGCTGCTCCCTGCTGTGCTACCCAGACGACTGTAGAAGACTCTGCCCCAGGTGCGATTCCTTGGCCAAGGAGCACCTTCGGCATGTTCCTGACCAAATATGTGCCCAGATATGGCACTGTGGCCTGGAGATGATGCTTCTGTTCCACATGGCACCCATCCCTGCAAAGCAGCTCCAGATTGTGCTGGCAGATGTAGTGTCTTGGCTCAATCAGAGACACATGGGGCAGCACAGCACTACCTGGGGAGTGGCCAGTGCTCTTCCGAGTGCCTGCTGGGACGCATCAAAGAGCAGAGGAAGAGCTGTGCGGGGTTAGCACAATGCAGCTTTATTTCCACGGTGGGGGAAAAAATTCTCCCACATGGGCTCAAATCCCTCAGTACAAACCTCCTCAGTGGACAACAGCTTTTGCTAGCTGCAGCACCCCTACTCAACAAGCATGAAACCCACAAGAGGGCTAGGAGGACAGCCTTGTTTTCCCCTAGGCTACTTACACAGTCCTTTTCATACCCAGATGCAGGATGGTCAGGGAAGGGCTGGCCACCCCAGCAACCTCTTGGACGTGGGGAGACCACTCGGAACCTGCTGGAGCAAGGACTGGCCAGGGTGGGAAGCTGCCAGGCTTGGGCCGACTAAGAGCATCTCCCAAGGGTTGTGTGGGACTTTTGCGCCCTCCTGGGATCCCAGCAGGGCCACCTGGGCAGGTAGCTTCGTGACTGCACCTTGCTCAGACTATTTTCACTAGCTGGGCAGAGACAGATCACTACGGTGTAAAGCAGGTTGCAGGGCTGGATGCCGACAGGGGGCTGCACATGGAGTGGCAGTGTTACTGTCTCCATATTCCCCCCTTGTGGTGGGAATGGGGGGGCACATAAGGCTAACACAGAGACATACAAAGCCAGAACTTGTTTCTGGTGCCTATAAACCCTCGGACAGTCACAGCTCAGCTACAAAGACACACACTGGACCACAGTCAGCACTCCCTGGCGGACACAGATGAGGGAGACATGGGGGCAGGAGGAGGTGGGGGTCAAAGCTCTGGCGTGGCACAAGGCAGAGCCACACAGTCCAGGAATCCCGTGGACCATGGCTGAGGGCAGGTCACGCCATGTCCTGCCCCGCCCCATCGCCTCCTGCCCCCTCACTGCAGCACGTGACGCCACCCAGGCGCAAGGTGGGCAGCAGGGACAAGGCCGAGTCATATTATCACTCCAACACATCTCTCCAAGAGTCCCGAAGACTTTACAGAGAACAGAAGACTGCTTAGAAAACAGAGAAACCCCTAGAAACCCACCCTGGACAACAGCCCAACCTCACCTCCCTGCCCAGAGCATCTGTACTGGCCCGGAGAAACACCACAGAGGAAGGGGGGGCCGGGGCCGGGGCCAGCTGGGTTGGGAGACACACAGAGCACTCACACTCATCCCATCCCTTCCTCTACACCAAGGCATAGTCAAACTGGCCCCTCTCCAACCCCTCCTTGTGGTCAGTCCAAGAGGATGCAGGCATGCGGCTGTAGGGGTCCAGCAGGATGCGAAAGCAGCGCACCATTAGCATCACCAAGAAGACCAAGAGGAAGATGACAAAGGCAAAGACGGTTTTCTGCTCTGCATCCATACCCGCAGCGCCAGCTGGGTGCTCAACCAAGGAGGGGGACAGCAGTTCATAATCCATTGTCGATGCATCATTCATGGCAGAGGCGAGGAGCAGGTGGGCAGGGTGCATTCAGCCGCCCCGTTGCCCGGGCAGCCAGCTTCAGCTTCCCACTGTGCCCACGCACCCAGAGCACAGGTTAATCCATAGCCACCACCGCTGCAACACCGAGATTGGGATTCACTCTTGCCCAGGCCGAGAAATCCTAGAGGGGAAAGCAGAGACGATGAAGGAGGAGAAATTGGCCACGGGCTATAGCAAAACTGCTAAACACCGGGGGGAGGGCTGGGAACATCATAAGAGGATCACTGGTTTTCTAGCAAGTTCAAGAATCCACTCGCAAGGAATACAAAGGGATGGGTGGGCAGCCCAGAGCACTAGGTCAGATCTTGCCTCTCCAGTCATAAATCCTGTGGAGGTGTCCACCTCTCAAGCCTAGAGCTGCAGGACCCTTTTGGACCAAGTGTTCTGAATTTTGCATGTGAGGAAATAGCCACACATTGCACCAGGAGAGGTTTAGCTTGGAGATTAGGAAAAAGGTTTCCACCAAAAGTGTTATAAAACATGGGAACAGGCTGCCCACAGAAGTGGTGGAGTTGCCATCCCAGGAGGTATTTAAAAGCTGGGCAGACGTTCTGCTGAGGGACATGGGTTAGGAGTGGACTTGGCAGTGCTGTGTTAATGGTTGGACTCGATCTTAAAAGTCTTTTCCATTTTGGGTGAGTCTATGATTCCATGAATCATAAGAAAAATAACCTCAGCTGTGCAGTCACAGCTTCAAGACTCATGTCCTGAAATTGTCCCAAGAGGGACAGAAGCTTAGACTTTGCTCACTTCTACTGAGGGACACCTGTCTAGCTGTTGTATGTATCCCTGCCACAATGACTGCTTTCAGTTTTGCACTAGGTCTAAAAGGAGCTGAGTCTTGACGAAGGTGACACTCACCTCACTGTATGGGGAAACTAGCATTGCTGTTGCTGCAGAAGGAGGAGAAGGCTGTGTCCAGACAGCCACATCAATGAGGAGAGGTCTCCAGGGTCCAGCTTGCTTGGGCTAGGGAAGCAAAAAAAAGGACAAAGACAGCTAAAGAGGTTAAAAGGGCCACAGCCACTAGGCATTGTAGCAAAACACCACAAGGCAGCTCTGAAGTTCTAAGTGGCTCTTGTCAGACCAGCAGTGGATGGATTTCACCTAGGGGAACATTCACACCAATGTCTTTTTGCAGCATCCTGAGTGTTTTTGGGGCTGTGGAGACTCCAGAAAAAAGTCCCATTGGGAAATATCATGAAACATCCAAATCATGACCTTCCCTCGCTGTCTCTGTCTAGGGGCAAGACCAGTGGGAAGTAAAATGCAGAGCCAAGTCCCAAGGCCAGGCCATCACAATTACAGACCAGACCAGATTCAACAGGGCTCTCACCACACTGAAGATCTGCTCACATTTTTTTATCTGCAGCTCCTGGGACACCAGGTGAAACAGTTCTTGCAGGTTTTAAAAATAATTTCCTATAACAGAAGCAAAACAAAGGGCAAGAGCAGTAACAATGTGAGCACAGCGGCTCTATGGCTTTTCAGATGTTATTTGGCAGTCTCCCTTCCCAGACACGTTTCTTGCGTCTAGACCAGATATCGGGCAGTCTCTCGACAGTCGTCTGTACTGTGCTGGGCAATCCAGCCCTGCTCTCCTTTGGAACAAAATGCCACCACGCTACTCTGCCCATGGCGTCCCTGCATGAATATTCGGCCTGGGTATCCCTGAACACCAACCACCGCAAACTAGCTATTTTGGCACTTCCACTATTAGCAGCTTCCCAGTTACCTGCTGGAGGGCCAATTGTCTTTTGGGGGGGTTTTGTCCCGCTTTGTTTTAGTGACACTATTGCAGGGAAGTAGCCAGTGCAGTCCCCAAGGCAAAACTCTACTTGCATATCACGTGACGTTCAGAGGACATTGGCCACCCCTACTATGACTCCATCCAGAAGCCCCTCAGGTTGTCAAGCTTCCACCATGCTAGGGTTTATCCATCCTCCATATATATGCAACTGAACATGGGACAGGCAGAGCAGGGGTAAGACAAATAAGTTTCCGTGGCACTGCTACCACATCATAGAATCATTCAGGTTGGAAAAGACCTTTAAGATCATCGAGTCCAACCGTAAACATAACACTGCCAAGTCCTCCACTAAACTGTGTCCCTCAGCACGTCTTTTAAAAACCAGCAGGGATGGTGTCCACTTCCCTGGACAGCATTTTCATCCTTCCCACGCATTCATCACTGTTAAGAAAAATCGCAATTCATTGTTTTTGGTACCAGAGCTGCTCAGGACAGACCCTGCTGCAATGTAAGCGATACAAGAGCAAATCATGCATCTGGAGGTGCTAAACTGAGTCAAATAAAAAGTGCAGGGAGGAACAAGCACATTCAGACAAAATACAAGGTTTTCTGTGAAATAGCATTCCTAAGATTATTTGCTAAAGTATTTAGGATAAAGGCTTTCCCTCACATTTAGGATGTGTTGCTTTTTCATTACTGTGTGAAGAATCAGGTCTTAATTCCCAGGAATTTTGAGCACAGATAAAACCAACACTGATAAGCCAGTTAAATGAAGGCAGCTGTTATCTAAGGAACATTTAATTGTGTTTTATTAAGTTTCATTTTCTCTTAGTAACTGAAAAGAATATATGAGCAAGGAAACTGCTTAATAGGGGCAAGACTCACAAAGGAAGATGATCACTGTGGTGAGGTGTTTCTGTGTATGAAATACAACTTAAAAGTTAATTCGGGAGTGGCAAAGATCTAATGAGGTATTTATTTAAAAAGAGATACGGATCGATGTTTACCAATGTGGGATGCCATCTGGTATGCAGGGGCAGAGCTTCTCACCGTAGACACCTCCGAACTGAGAATCTGAGTGGGCTCTGCAGGAATGGGCCGGCACAGCACTGATATGACTCAGTCGGCTCTCTGGACTACACCCAGACACTTCTGCTAGCACCAGCTTATGCTACCATTTAAATGTTGCAGGTTTTTGTTCAGGAGGAAAGACCTAGACAGAGAGAGTGGATGGGAAGCTCTAGAGCCTAGAGAAGAGAAGGTTCTGGGGAGACTTTATTGTGGCCTTTCAATACTTAAGAAAGATGGGCAGAATTTATGGTTTTAAACTAAAAGAAAGGAGATTAAGACAGGATATAAGGAAGAAATTTTTTACTTTGAGAATGATGAAACTAGCCCAGGTTTTCCAGAGAGGTGCTGGATGCCCCATCCCTGGAAATATCCAAGGTCAGATTGGAAGGAGCTTTGAGCAATCTGATCGAGTTGAAGATGTGCCTGCTCATGGCAGGGGGTTGGTCTAGATGGCTAAATGTCGAATGTAGAATCACAGCCTAATTAGGGAAAGCAGATGGAGAAAGTCTTCTGTGCCAGCTGGAAAGCAATTTCTGGATACTAACATTTTGGATATTGCTTACTTCCAATTTCCATTGGCGTAACCTTGCTTTAAAAAAATATTATCTGCTCCTCCTTCAAACACATTACTCCCACCAGTAAACAAAAGAAGAAGAATTGTGTAGCCGTGCTTTGTGCTCCGTCTGTGCCCTGTTCCTGCTCCGTGCCATTTTTGTGCGGGGAAGGGACCCCCAGCGCTGGATCCGGTGTCCGAGCGACAAGGAAGCTTCCCAGGTCAAGGGTAAATTTTGGGTGCTGGAAGGTGATGGCAGATTTGCAACACCTTGCACTGAAAGATGCACATCAGCGAGAATTAAAAAAAAAAAAACCACCCACATGATTTATACAATAAAGCAGCACTACAGCAGAAAGGCTTGGTCTACTCAAAGGTTGGAAACTGGAATATGACAGCAGTTGAACCACATTGGAGCAGGGTTTATTTGCACGGTGTCATGGATGCAGTCAAACAAGAGAATTACTCAATTTACACACTTTTAAAAACCAACAGTGGTTTTAAAAAAAAATAGACAGTCACAGTTATATAACAATGATCAATGGGACTAATGTTTTAAAAGGACAAAGAAGAGCTCTTTTTGATGGAAGAGAGCTAGGAGGGTCTGAAATGCATCAATTCAATTGAAGCTTCAGTGGAGACAGGAATAAAATGAGAGCAAACAAAAAGAACTGCATCAAATTCATTAGGACTGTGCTGAAATGACTCTGCCTTGAAAAGAACAACACTACCGTTGCTTCCCGTACAAATCATTTTGACTCATCAAGGAGAAAAATTCAAATGAGTGATGCACCCACGTTCCTCGGGAACATCTAAGGAAGATGTTCTGGTGGACCAAAATGAGCAGGGGACTGGCATGGTGCAAGCACTAACGGAAGGTTCTGGCAAAGGTTTGAGAGTGCATTTGCTGTTCTGTGAGGGCCTGGGCTCCCCTTGGTTAATGTTCATATCATCCCTGCTCGTGCTGCACGACCGCTTGTTGCTAGCAGACAGCAAATGCGATCGCGGGGGAGATACGATAGCAACAGCCCCCAGGATGATTGCACGCAAATAGGCTCCTGCCTAAAACTGGAAGATTTCTAGGACCTCAGCGTCTTAGGGATGGGAAAAGTCTTTACTTGCAGCTGCATCAGGGCTTGTGCTCACTCCGTTTTTCACAAAACGAAGGATCCGCCCATCCGAGGCTGATCCGCTCGTCCCCGCTGGGATGGACGCAACTGGGAGCCTTTCTGGGAAGTATACCCTTGTTTTCAGCATTGTTAGGCGGAGCTCACGAAGTAGCCGGATTCTTTGCAAGGTCTTATGTTGCATTTTTAGTAAATATTACTTTGGGTCAAACCAAAGAATCCCACGGGGGGTACTGCGTGGCTGCCAGCGTAAGCATAACTAGAGGCTCTGCCAGGGGAATAAGTATTTCCAAAGGGATGGGGCTCCTGGCGGGAAGAGCTGCACTGTATCCTCCGACGAATTTCTGTCTGTATATAACCATTGGATAGATGCTGAGAAAACAGGACCTTTTCTCCAGCTGCTCTACATGATGCACCCTGACCACTGGGCAAACAGGGCTGGGACAAACCCGATGTATTTCTCTCTTCCCTTCCTAGGCATTGCAAAGACAAATTGCTGGGTTCTCCCTGGAAGTCTACTCCTTTGCCACCAACTGCTGGTACAGCGCTCAAGCAGGGGCTACCTCCTCTGGGCTTCCTCGGCAGAAAGCTAGGCTCAGCAGGAGCAAAGTTTTTCCCGTTTCAGGAATACAGTCTGCTAGCACAGCAGTGTGTGCAGCCTTGCCTTCCCAGCTTCCCTCTTACTGCTTCCAGGGAAGCACTAGCACCCTCCACTGAAAGTTCCAGGCAGGAAGAGACCCTCCTGCCCCCGCTGAGCTTTACGTTGTACAGGTGACGCTGTGCCCCAGTAGAGATGATGAGACCCTCCTCCCGCTCTCAGCCTGACCACCTACAAGAGGTCTCGCACCCTGCCCGACGACGGGCAGTGCCAAGGTAACACACCTCAGGTTTGGCTTCCTTGTCTGTTAATGAGAGTATTAACATAGCTAGAGCAGGATCCTGGGAACTCCTTCACTAAATATTTCAGACCCTGTCCATCACCTGGCCCTGTCACAGCTCAGAATGTGGACGGAAAAGGATATATGGGACCCAGGATATATACCCCCATGAGGCTAGACAAGCTGCCCGTATTCATGCCCTAGGAAGATACCAAGTCTCAACAGGATCCCCTAGCTGGTCTAATGCAGACCTCCCCTCAAGCACTAAAACCTGCTCCCAATATCTCTCTTTAACCACCTTCCACTACAAAGAGTGGCAGGGAAGACTGGGACTCCAGCACGGATCTTCTGTAGTCCTAATCGTCATGTAAGAGCTTGGACAGTCTCCTTCTAACTCAGCCCACGGCTAGGAGAAAGGCCAGCTTCCCCACCATTCTCCAAATCCATGCAGTCACCATGGAGGGGGATCTCCCAGCAAGGCAGCTTTGCTGGGCAGAATCGAAGCCATGTTAGTGGAAGATGAGAAGAAAATGGACACAGCTAAGATACTGCAACGGCAGAAGATACTGAGGGTGAGGGATGTCCCAGCCACTGTTTTTATGCAAGTGAAGGGGCAGTCCTTCATCCAAGGGGAAGTTTATCCCAGCCACAGCTAAGCTAAGATACTTGGCCCCAAATCACAGGCTCTGTGATCCCTGCTCCCCCTGGGCAGCCTGGCCAATAGCAGGGCTCTGCAGCATAGCCTTTATGTCTCTTCTACACCGTCATACCAGCACATATGGAAAATCCACCACTGCTAAACAAAGCTATTCGGGAAGAAGATAAACAAGCAGGAAAGGTTGCTCCCATCCATCCTACCCCAAAGCACAGACTCCTGCCCGACTTGAGAGCCACCATCAGAAGATGCAGCACACAAAAACCTCCTGAGCCTACCACCGTGCGTGGGATCCCCGGCAGACAAGCATGAAGGGAACTCATGCACTCCCTAGCTCTGCTCCCCACATTATCAGCGCTCGAGAGAGGACGGGACATGGACGGTACCTGGCTGCCATGGGCTCCCGGATCCATCACGTGCCATCTTGAGAGAAGGAACAGTCGCCTCTCTCCTGGAGAGCGCACAGAGAAGGCAGCTACTCTTCACTCACGCTGGAGCGGGTTCCTATGGCGATGCAGAATCGATTATAATAAAAGGTGGAGCACAGCAATTGGACAGGAGAGAAGTTTCCTGAGCTGCCTGCTTGGGAAAACCAGACTGTGAGAGAGCGCAGGGCTGAGCATGGCCATCCACATGCTACTGCTCCTGAATCCCTGTGTTCTCCCCTCCTCAGAACCTCCCCTAATCCCTAGGGCAAAAGGCATCTCTTCCTCTCTAAGATAACCAAGACTGTTTGTCCACAGTGTGCCTGTGTCTGTGCCAGAAGGCTGGCCGCTGTCCTGGTAGATTGAGATGCTCCGGAGCGATCAGAGCATCCCTGTGGTTCAGGCACACCCTGACCATTAAGGTCACAGCCTGCTGCAAGCAGGGGAAGGAGCTCTACATCAAAGCGGTAGTGATGTCACACTTTTAGCTACGAACAGGCCAAGGGACAGCAGAACCCGCAGCCGCAGGTTCAAACAACTTTCCAGATTTCTGGGCTGCAAAGACTGCCAGGCTTTCACAGAGTCAAACCCAGCTCACAAGGAAAAGTGACACAGGCACTGGAACTCTGCAGGAAAATAACTACACTCCTGGACCTGAAGCAGGAACACAGCACACCCTTCCTGCCCAGAAGTCCCCCCACAAAGTCCTTGAGAACAACCTTGCTTCATCGGCTCGTGCTGCTACCTCCTCCGCCCCCATGACCTCTCCATGTCTGTGAACCAGATCTGTGGGGCAAACGCGAAGGATGTATTTTTGCACTCCGGAGAAAGGCAACAGGAGCATTAGAGCCTGGGCTGATGAGAAAGAACTAACACCAGATGGCTGGTGACCGCGACCAAGACAGACGGACCATAAGTTCATTATCCACACCCAGCATAAAGTGACACCTTCCAATCTAAAAGATGCAGCAATAACGGTGTCCAGGCCCCTGCCAGGAGAAGTCAGCAAGTGAAAAATGATCTGGAAATATACTTAGTAACGCCAACAAAACACTGTGTTGTGCACCTCCCCGCCACTCTCAGACCTCTAGAATGTTGGCGCAATTCCCTCCCCACCTGGGCCACATATAAGACCATGACCAGAATAATAAATAATGGTCTAACATTGAAGGAAGAAAGGGTGGAGAGCAATGGACTAGAACACTATGGCAACGCCTTAGTGTATCTGGTTCCCATGGCTCCTACCGTTTGAAGATAATAACCATAATCGATCACTCCTGACAACATACGGATCGTGGCCACAGAGGAGGAGTACCAGGACCACAAGTCCTAACAACTCCTGGTCTTCTGTAACCGATGGAAAGTACTGGACTATTCCATTTTCCAAGCTACTCTGGAGTGGAAAACTACCTGACAAAGTCAATTTTCTCGTATCCTATAAGTAGCAATTCTAGTGAACACCCATTGAGCTCTTCTGAATCGCAGCGGGCTCTGCGCAGTACCTCCCCTGAGTCGAGACGTTGTCTCAGGCAAACTTCGCGAAGACTAAGGTGCCAGGGTGAGACAATCCTTCTCGAGACTAAGTTATGGCCCATTGAGGAATGTCGATGCATTGTGAGTATTTACTCTAGTTCGAAAGGGAAATTTTAACCACAAGCTAGCCTCTCTTTCATCCACCTCCATTTATATGTTTCTATGCATTAGCTTTATGGATGTGGATGTTCTTCCATTTTTCCGTGCAGCATAGGAGTTAAAAGGATACCCGCCGACTCAAAAGGTCGTGGCATATTAAGAGATCTTCGATCGCAGCAGTTACAAACTGCTGTGTGTGCATATTTGTGTAAGTGTGTGTTCACTCATATGCTTTGTTTATATGTACATACATTAATCTGAAACCTGTGCTTTGGTCTCATATGTATATTTCCTGGTTTGGAATACCTCACAGTAAGTTAGTGTGAATGTTGTCATCTTCGAATCTGTAATCAAGTCTCTGTTCATTTCTTTAGTTAAATCACTTTGCGAATCTTTAAATCAGTTAATGGTTAAGTGCTGCTAAACTCAATCTCTTGATATGCCTCAAATCACAAATAAAACTGAACTGCTGCTAAATCATAACTGAGTCTGATACTTCCATCCCGGGACAAACACCCAACTCTTGGCGCAGCCTGGCTGGTTGGAGCACCAGCAAGAAGGATCTGGCCATTCCTAGCCACATTAGGAATAATTTTAGCTAATGTCCTTGGAGCAAGATACGCCTTTGAGCAGTTTCTCCCCTAAGCTATTACTGCTTTGGCCTCATATGGCTCATGGCGCCAGCAGGTTATGTGACATGCAAATTTCTGTGAAAGAGCTGACAAGACAGGTCAGGAAGTACTGTAGCGCAGCACAAATGGAACTGAGGAGCAAGAAGGAGGTTCATGCAAGGGAAACCAGGGAAGATTCCAATTTTCTACGTCTTTTGCTACTCATCCCTCTTAATCCTAGTGCCTAGGAAGGTACAGAAAAGACTCCAACTGTTGTTGAAATGCGATTAAATGCCAAGGCTGTTTGTAGCTGCTGGCACCTGATGCAATCCCTCCCCGCTTTTATTCCCCCTTACAATTTCAGCAATTTCCCTGGTACTAAACTTCATCATGCAAAAATTACTCTTCAAACTCTAGAAACAAACTTCTCTATGCAAAACAGTACCTGAGAAGCACGATTGTGATCCTCAGCACATTGCGGCACTTCCCCTTCCTACAATGAGGTGATTCAATTTAAATTTCTAGAAATAACCACCTAATTTCTTGCGCCATCTATCTGAGCTGCTAATTGAAATGGTTTTTCTGCACAATGCTTGCGGAGAGCATTCTCACGCTTAATCAGTATAATGAACACTCACTGCCTGAGGCTAAGTGAAGATGCGATATATTAGTAGCCATCCTGCAAAATTAATGTTACATTGCTAGTCATATCTCCTGGCAGGAGGGGGAGCACGTGAAGGAACGGCTCCAGCAGGCCTTGTTCACGGTCCTGGAAGACACACGGGAGTATTTAATGCTCTGTGGTTACACTAATTGTGGAGCTCTTTGTCCTGCAACCGTAGCATCCAGTCTTGTAAAAGGTTCTAGGAGCCCCCCCGTGGAAGGGTACCCTCCTTGTAGTCCACCACAATCCAAATCAGCTCAGTATGTTTCAGCCCGCCCTAGCCAAACGCAATCTTGTCCAGCCCAGTCTAACCCTCCCTAACCCTCCCTTTGGCTCCACAGCCATCATTTTCACATATTTCATGCATCTTAGCCAAGAAAACTAACCACGACGTGAACATCAGAGCTCCTGCCCAGTGTGAGATCTCTGAGCTGGTCACTGTGTCCATATTAACGACAGCAGCTGGGCCCTAAGACTATGATATGACTATTCATCTTTTCCATCTGTTTTTTTTTTAGTCCCCAATTTCTGTGGGCTTCCCTAGTGGCTCCTTTGTCCACAGCCCCATCACTCTCTGAGTGACTATGTCTTTCCCTGTCACCCTTTGGCCCAGGTCTTTGGCTTGTGAGGACAAGGGAGTGCAAACCAATTACTCTTCAGCTCCATTGTGAAAAATCTGACTGCATCTCAATGAGCGTCTACTTTTTTTCTCCTTTGAGCTGATGAGGGTTTTTTTGTGCAAAAACAATTACTTCAGCTGAGGGCTCTCCATAAGACCAACATGTTGTGTATTGGAAAAGTTTTCCCTTCCTGTGACTGTCTCCAGCAGAGCAGCCTGCATCTGTGTCCCCGTCTCTTCCCACTGAGCCAGAACCAGGAGGAACGGAAAGCGTGCTGAGAACTAAGGTGGGTGCAATCTCAAGCCCATCCTTTCCCAAACACACAGGGAATGACAGATCAGTGAGCTGCGGTACAACCAAGTGTGGTTTTTTTCTCTTGGAATGGGAGTAACTATTGTGTTAGCAGCGGTTGTAGTTTTGGATTTGGGAAGAGAAATAGTTCTGTTAGGGCACTGCTGGGTACTCAAGGGCTTTTCGGCTCCTTATACTGTCCCACCCGCGATGTGCTGGGACAAAAGGAGTTGGGAGGGGATATAGCCAGGACAGGTGACCTCTCCAAATGGCTACAGTGATTTTTTTTTCCATACCATGTGAAGTCACGCTCAGGATATAAAGCTGGGGAAGAAAAATGAAGGGGGGACATTTGGAGTGATGGTGTTTGTTTTTCCATGTCACTGTTAAACACCGTTGCTTTCCTGGAGATGGCAGATCACCTGCCGATGGGAAGCAGGGAATTAATTCCCTGTTGTGCTTTGTTCCTGGGCAAGACTTTTGCTCTACCTATTAAACAATTTTCTATATCAACCCACAATTTTTTCTTCCAATCCTCTCCCCATCCTACCTGGCAGGACTAAGATGCTGCATGGTTCTAGCTCCCGGCTGCAGCTAAATCGTTATAGCCATTTACAGAGAAATCTTCACTACTGCAACAAGGTTTGCTCTGGATTCTTCCCAGAGGAGCACAAAACAAGATCAGGCTTGTAGGTTGTCACCCCTTGCTGCAATAGTGGTAGCAACTATTATCTTTCTGCCTGGTGGGACGTTGCAGGAGACCAAGGATATCTCCTGTGGCCCAGAAGTCTCCAACACTGGAAGATCTAGGCTTCCTGACCAAAGCAATACACCTTGTGCTTGTACACCACCGTATCTCTGGGTTATGTGTGGAGAGAATAGATCTCTCTCTATCAGGGAGCTGGAAGCAGGATAGGTGCAAAACGGCTAAGTGACATGCGATATCTCTAGACAAATGATTCTGGACAACTCATATATGCGTGCTTTTATAATCAAGCTAAAGTGTTCACAGGTCGTGCAGATCAGCATACACGGGATACCAGCCCTCCAGGACACAGAGGAAGTGCTATAGCTTATGCAGGATATACAGCCTATGTCTCCCAGGATATTTGCAGGCAGTTGAATCTGCATGTATGTAAGCTGATTGCATGAAAATACAGATTTCATCAGTATACTAGCCTGAGCTGGCCACCTATGATCCAGACAGGTGGGAAACAGTCAAAAAAATTATAATTAAAAGCCAACGAAACAAAATATCCGTCCAGACTGCACTTCAGAACACGGATTTAATTTTGCACAGCCATCTGCATAGTCATTGCTCCAGCAAAGCACCAGGAGGTGTTGTCCAGAATTAGCTTACACTACACTAATTGCACCGTGGTCATAACAAGTGAGTTTTTTTCTTCCTGACTTGATAATTCAATGTTGAGTTTTTGTGTTAAGTCACCACTCGGTCAAGAGCTTCTGAAAGAAAAACTTAGTGTGTTTCATCAAAAAATCTATCAGCTGCAATCAAAATCAGAATTGGATCTAAGCACTTTTTTAGTGCTGACAAAGTAATATTGAAAAATACTGCAGTGGTTGCACATGGTAAAATTCTGTGATGTGGAATGATTATTTTCTTTGAGGCCAGTGATTGTAAAAGCACATGATTTATTCAGTTCAAAGCAAAAATGGTTGCCCACAGTTCAAAGCTTTATTCGTGGAAGTTTCAACAGTTAAAGATTTTACTTTAATTGCCAATTATAATTAATAAAAATTAACTTCTGAGGTTTTTGTAAGAAAGGATTGCAGTAAGTGCAACTGCTAGTTCAAGGCTACTCACCTCTCGCTGGCCTGAAGGCAAAGCCCTGAGGTACTGCAGCCTGCCAAGGAACCAGGCAGTGAGGACGTAGCCAGATCAGGTAAAACCACTCCATTTCTTAATGGCCAGAGACTTGCAAGGGCTCACTGCGCACTCCCGTCGCCTTTCCTGAAAAGTACTGAGCACTGACCTGAAGTTCTCTTCCTATGTCTGAGGACACATTTCTCAACATGCTTGAGTGACAAATAGGGAAGAGAGTGTCCTTTCCAATGTACATCCAGAGCACTCGGAACAGCTGAAGCCTCCGTGATGGCAGATGATCAAGAAGAGACTTGCACCTCATTAGTCTTTCCTGCGAGCCAAGTTCAGCATCGCAAAGTTGATAATGTGAATCATGCTTTGTAGTTGACTTTTTCTTTGATGGTGGAGGTTTGGAAATAGATAATCTTTAATGATCCTTACAAACGAAACTGTTCTATGACTATGAACTGCGAGTGCTTTAACACATCCCTGAGAAGACTCCTGGCCCCACCAGCTACCAAGATCTCCGCCATTGTGGAGGGAGGACAGCAACCTTGGGACTCCAGACATTCCAGCACCTGCACAGTTCATGATCTTGTCATATGTCCGCTGCAGAACAGAGAGTGCAATAGTCAGTCAGTCTGTGAGAGGACAAAGTCATACCCGGGAAAGGGAACAGAGATGAAGTTCCTAGGTCATATCTTGGAGGGAGACCAGGCAAGTGAAGAGTAAAGCAGAGCGCCTAAGATGAGAAAAACCTTGACCCCAAAACTGCACATTCCACACCTGTTTGCATCGCCTAAGACAGGGGGATAGCAAAGTTCATTCCTGTTAGCTCCCAGAAGCTGCTGCTTTCAGTTCTGCCTAAGAGATATAGTTACTCTCAAGAAAATGCTGGTGAGCTATATCACAAGTTGCTGGGATTTGATCGCTGGCAATGGTCAGCAGACTGTTCTTAATGGACTACCAAGATTTCCTACAAGATCATTGAAGTTTGACCAATTTTCTTAAAGATAAACTGCTCTTCTACTAATCACCAAGAGGAAGAACAAAAAGGCTCATAACAGTGCCTGGCCCAACGCTGGGATCCAAATTTGGAAATGCAACTCGAAAAAGACCAAGATTTAATTAAAAGTTTGCTGTGTTTTGAACGACAACTTCCGTCAGAAAAATATCCCTTGGATTCTACAGAGCCAAAGAGAAAGAAGCACATTTTTGAACCTCCAGAAAATGTCCGGAGTAGTGACTGCGCTCTCTTTATGACGCAGCAACGCCAAGAGTTTGGCAAGGTTATTGGCAGCTGCTAGATCTCCACAGCTAAGGAACGTTATAGATATTGTAATATCAAGCCACTTCAAAGCTGAAATTTGCAAGACAGAAGGTTGTCTCATCCACTTAAACTAGTTCCCATTCTACAACAGGATTATGAAATAGCAATTAATGGCAAAAATCACTATTTCCTCTTATGCCTCGGGATCTGTTCAATGTTTCTGCATTTGTCCTCGCTTCTCCATGTGCTATTTGGACTACAAGGCTGTGAAAACTCTTGCAGTTGGAATGGTGTACTGAAGATCCAGGATTGCTGAAAACTCTACTCCACACTCAGGATGGGGTGAAGATAGACTTTTGGGAGGAAATTGTTGGTCGTTTCAGTCTTATGTTATTAGATGTATGACCTGACATTTGATTACCATGGAAAAATGTAGGCCAGTAAAGACGTAATTATCGCTATCTCCTGTTTCATAATCTATTATAAAAAAGACAGAGGGTTTTTTCAAAAAGAAAGAAATACAATTTTCTTGCGATTTCACTTAAGCAAAAATTATCCTTCCAAAAAGTAACCTGTGGTGGATCCACAGCAAGCACAGTGAAAAGCAAAGATGTAATTTTTACAAAAGAAAACACTACGTAACCCCATTTTACAAAAGACGGAACATGAGGGAAGACGTTGTCTTTTGACCCTGAATCTTGCACACGTGACTACCGAGGAAGACAGAGCTGCAGGAACAGTGTTGCATGCACCGTGTTGCTCGATGGCTTCTCTAATGTCCTTGAAATAGCAGCTCTGGTCTTCCTGGAATTGGTGGTTGCTTACATCCTTGTTCTTCTCGTCAAATAGGCATTTTCATTTCCAAATTCTTTTTGTCTCAGCCAAAGCCATATACAGGTGTCCAGACATCTTATTCACCAGGGACATTTCCAGCCTCTGTGGCACTGGAAGAGAGCCACTGCTACCCGCAGGCAGGAGGAACGAGGTTGGCACCACGGCAAAATACCCATTAACTGAAGTGCTATGGGAAAGAGTGAACGTTCTTGCACTTAGTGTGAATCTTAAATAAAATGATCCCTTCCTGACTTCAGCATGTTTTTGTGAAATAGCTCTATCAAAGCTGCTTTCTCAGGGGACAGTATTTCTCAGTATTCTTCTGCTGCAATTATACATCGGTGGAATTTTCCCTTGCCTTTAAAAAGATCAATTAATTACTTCATAGTCATTTACAGTAACTCCCAGCTTCTCACTCCCCGTGGCCAGGCACTGAAGGCTCAATTTCTCTCCGTGGAGATCTCTGCTGGCGTTCCTCAGCTTTCTGCCCAGCTATGTTGAAAGTGCCTCAGGAATCCTGGCATATCCACTGTCTTCCTGTTCCTCCGTGTCACAACCCAAGCATGCACATATGATCAGCACTACCAACCTGAACAAACACCTTCAAGCTACAGACAAGTGCAAAGAGGATTTATGCCGCAATTATACTCAAAAACTCAGCTCCTTTTAGAGAGGTACAGAGAGATTTCCCAAACTGTTCCCTTAACTTCATGCTTTCCTCCCAAGGGTGATGGTGTGTCTTCAAGTTATGTGACAGTATCTCCGCCAGTAGAATCTGTCTTAGTGTGTGGGCACTGGTTAGAGTTTGAGAAGCTAGAAGGAGTTCAAAAGAGGATGAGAAGGTGAAAGGAAGTAAACAAGACATCGATTCCCAGGGACAGGACTCGAGATTTCTTCAGACATTGTACTGACTAGATGAAGTGAGAACAAAGGGGAAAGCAACAGACCACCAACATCCGAAACGAATTCTTGAAGCTTTCAGTCGAAGCCAGCCTTCTTCCAGTAGCGCCAGGGTGGTATTCTGACAGTCCTGCTGGTGAATAAAAAGAGTGAATGATAGACTCATTTAGGTTGGAAAAGACCCTTATGATCATGTGAGGTTGCTCCGTTCTGGACGGATTATTCCATCTCCTGCCCCTTGTGTTTTTGCCTGACAGAGGAAGCCAGTCAGTGATTTTGGCCCTGGTGATTGGTTGTGTCAGAGAGTCTTTGGCAGAAACTGAGGTATCAACACTACAGCTTTCTGGTAGCCCTTTTCTTTCCATGGCTCTACACAAATAGATTAGATGTCCAGGCGAAGGATGTCTCCTTAACTCACCTTTGAATGAACTTTCCGTTGTGTTTTTTTTTTTTTCGAAGCCAAGCCTAGACTATGTCGAAGGGAGAAGCATCCAGAAAGAACACGGACTATAACAGCTATATTCAAATGATGTGTCAACGCTGCTGACATGGAGGAACTGGGACAAACCTTTTCAGGGAAAAACTTATCTGGTCTCAGCTATTTCAAAATGAGGGTCTAGTTATAGAGCGAGCCTCTTTCCGAAAAAATTTATCACATCAGTAAAATACTGGGATATTTATTTCTGCTAGCCCTAAAACAGCATACAAATTAAGGTGATTTTCTCAAACCCTTAAAAATGATCGCCTTTATTTAAAGAAGTCTGTTGAATTATCTTTATTTTCTTAGCACTTTAATAATTCAGGCTCTGTCTCTGACGTGAAGAAACTGTTATTTTGGAATGAAAGAAGAAAAGGGAAGATAGAAAGGGTTGAGCAGCAAAAAAGTAAGAGTAATTTCCAGCTGACAATAAGCAAATGTTATCTATATTTTGTACATCACTGTCTTCTTCATGCCTGTACCCTTGACCATATCAGGACAACACAGCGATATCACTAGGGGTGCTTCATCCAAGACTACATAAATTTATTTCACTCTCCATAACGCTTTAACTTGCAATCCAGCCTTGAAGGCAGGATAAGATTCTCTCAGACTTCAGTAAAATTAACTGCTGTTGTATTGGACAAAAGGCGTCTTTTCCAGCTTTTAGAAGAGAGCTGATCAGGCCGTGCATGATTTAAAAGATCTTTCCTTCAGAATAGCACCTTTGAGTGACCATCGGCTCCGACAAGCAACAGCCATTTACTGTCTCTTTAGTCTGTTCACAGGAAAAGCAACCTTTGCAAACGCCAGTCTCTTGTTCCGCCAACGGGGAGGGCATTCAACTACAGGCAAGGGCAGCTCCAACCGTTGATGGGTGCACTCAGCCTCATTAAACTAGCTGAAGAACCCAAGACGCACAATCACGGCGATGATCGGGAAGCTTTGACAGTTGTGATTACTGCAAGCTCTCCATGCTGATGGCGCAGCTTCGGCACTTGTGTTCCTCTGTCTGTATCCTGACACAACCAGACAGGCATAGTAGAGACAATACTACCAAGAAGACTCATGATATCAAGAGGGATTGCCGGTCTCTCGTCAGTGCGAAGTACGTCGGTTTTCTCCATGCAACAAGGCATTCGCTCTTGGTCTCTGATCTGCCCGTGCTGCTTCATCTCTTACATTATCTTGTCTTTCAAGTTGCGACTTATCCAGTCCAGTGCTCTGAGTAATTTATTCTCAAAGCCTTAATAGCTGCGTGAATAAGTGCAGCTATATCAGCGGGAGGCAAAGTCACTTCCCATGATTATAAACAAAAGAACGGTGCCTGCTGCATCCCCTGACAGTTTCCTACTGCAATCACAGGCCTGTCACATCCAGCTATATGCCTGACGGGTCCCGCAGCATTAAGGCTCGGCCAGCGAGTTCGGGTCCAGTGCAGGTTGCCATGGTAGCCGCAATGTACCTTAACTACATTGACGTTAACCGCAAGGTTACAGCACAGCTTTGCCATTCACGCCGCTGCGTCTCAGTGCCTAGATAGAGCCAGGAGCAGCTCCAGGGAAGACTTAATGTGCCCAGATCTAGCCACTGTCTCTATATAATTTACTCCGCTTTAAATGCGACCAGATCTCAGCTTGGGATCTCTTCCATCTCCCTCAGTAGTTTTTTCCCTTATACCTCTGTTTATTTTGTCAGTCTTAATTGAATCATAACCCAGGGTTTTTTTAGGAAACACATTCCAGGACCAGGAGGATGACTACTATAAATATACTGGAGGGACTGAATCTCCCAGAGGTACAGGAATCACCAGAATGGGAGCTAGTGAAAGCAGAAGGAGCTTATCAAGTTATCGTCATGACAAAGAGCCTTGATATAAAAAGCAACGTGCTCGAGGAGCTAAGAAACAAGGCCAATATTCCACAATACTGCCAACAGAGCTGTACTGCTCCTGTGCAGTTACTCCAGATCACGACGGGAATACCATCAGATTCAAGCATATCCAGCCATCTTCTTTCGCTGTACTGTAAAGTCCAGAAACACCAGAGACTATGGCTATGGTTCCTTTACCCTGAAATCCAGCAATACCAATGGAAGAAAATTCAGAGTTTGGACTTAAGTGAAAAGGTCTTTCACAAAGCGAAGAGAAGATGGCGCCTTATTTTGCTACACATTACCTAGAAATCACTTCACTGGCAGGTGGACCACCTGGGTCACGGCAGGCGCAGATGTCCCTGCTTTTCTGTCTTTCTTCTGGCAAAACAGTCTGCAGCAAGGCGGCAAGAAAAAAGATGCCAATTAAAGCGAGATAAGCAGTGGAAAAGCGTGAACAGCTTGGTGACACTCTGAATCAGTCTGAGAACTAACACATTTTAATCAGCAGGACTAGATAATCTATGCCGTGTTTCCTTCGGAAAACAAGTGCATATGACAGTAATCTTTAGATGGTCTTGCTAATGACTATGTTGAGCCAGGATATGTGACTGCAGGCTATTGATTACTCTGTTTCTCTTTCTGGAGAACAGCAAATACAGTTCGTGGAATGGAGAAAGAACAATAGAGGCATAAGAAACTACGGAATCCTTGTAGTCTAACCACAATGGTTCCTAAAGTAAGCTGGGAACAAAAAAAATATAAGTTAAATAATATAAAATGGTGCAGCATTAACAAAGTGTGACCATAAAGCTAAGTCTCTTCTATAAGACCGCTGTTTATAGAAAGAAATTCCAATTAATGTTATCTCCCAGGATTTAGCAAAGCACTCCTTACGTGTAGAAATCTATAGTCAGGCTGGGACTTATGGAAAATGAAACAGTATGATCTGTCAGCCAAGGAGGAATACGGAGAGTGTTGAAAACAGTATGTGGAGAGATATTTCTCCTAGAGTTCTTCACAGCCCAATCCTGAAAAATTTACTAAATTTAGGTTCCGTTACTGTTTAAGCAAAACATGATTAAAAAAAATCCCATACTCGGCATTTTGAGTGTCTTTACTGAGGTCATGGAAGAATTAAAGATCACTGAAAAGATCACGGTCGCGGAAAATCCTAAGCCGTAAAGAAGAGGGTGGTCTAAAGGTCCAGCGTAAAGAGATAGAAGCAATAGGGTAAGGTTTATGAATCCTAATCTGTATGTAGGCAAAAACCGTGTGTCGGAAGTATATACAGGAAAAACTGTGCAGGTCTGTAAGAAGATCATCCATGCTTGTTTCTAATTTTCAGGTCCTGCAGGGAAAAGGTACTTGCTAGTTCTCACAAATTCCTCATAACTCTTGTGATGCCAGAAGTCTCAAGCCAAGCTTCAGCTTTTGGACTCAGAGTAACAAGATACGGTTTATTAAAAGAAAGTCAGAGTCCAGCTAGAAAAATTAAACGTATTTTAAATAGACCAAAATGAGTACGGGATAGATTCTTTTCTTATATACCTTTTTCCAAGTGAATGTCACGAAGATGAAGTGCTTAAACTGACTTGAGATAACTCCTCTTTGTAGCAGCTATTTAAGAATTGCTTTGCTCTTTCAAAACTGCCCGTGCAGTTGGTAACTGAACAATATCATTATAATCTTCACCTGCAATTAGCCTAAGCTTATTTAGCTTCATCTTTCAACCACTGGGCTTATGGATAACTTTCATATAGAGTGTTTCTTTCTGGAATTTTACCTTGTTTTTCCTAGCCCTGCCGGTAGGGCAGCTCTAATAACACAAGCCTGTTTTTCCCATCTTTACTCAATCTACTTTCTTCCCTGGTTTTAATTCAATTTATTAACACCCTTTCTGATTAGCCCCGGTGACTACTGCAGGTAAAGTCACAGACTTACTATTGCTTAAGACTGCAATTTCCAGCAAAGGATATCATTTGACTATTAGTCATGGTCATAGGCTATAACTACAAATTCCATTAAGTATTCACCTTGCGTTTTTCCAAACATTTTTCGTTTTTCTCTAAACACAGATACCGTTGGCTGGGTGCTCCTGCTGACGAGGGCTTCAACCCTCTGCATCACTGAACTTCCATATTTATTAAATACATAGAGACTTTTGTCTACCTTTTCTCCTGTCGCTGGGCACAACTGAAAAAAGACTGGTCTCATCAGACACTCGAGGAGAAGCCGAACTGCAGATCCCAGCTGTCTTCGGTGCTGTCGGAGTCCAAGAGGGTCTTTTGCGAAAGTTTCTTGCATACAGCTGTTAAAAGACAGGCTTCGTCTCGCTTCTCTGATAATCACTTAATGGAAGGAAATTAAGGGCTCCAACACAAAATGGCAGATAATTGGCGATTATTTAATTCCTTCTCTAAAATATGACTCTGGAAGGCTCAGTCATTTCCATGCCTCTTTTCGAGCCACGGACAAGACTACATTTGGGAAAAGTTCCGATTTCGAGATTCTGGCTGCAATCAGACAGACAGAAGGCTGGTAGTTCCACAAGTAGACTTCCAGAATGAAACATTCTCATTGTTAACAGGAAGAAAACTTATGTCTCACTTCAGCATTAAAGATTGAAATAAAATATAAAGAAGATTTCTTTTCTTTATTAACATTTCAAAATGAATGTTTCATTCAGAAAAGAAAAAAGCAATTTTTCTTCAAAGTTAAAGTTTTTCCATGGAAAATACTTTCTAAAGCATCAGAGAGCTGATGAAAATATTGCCAAGAAATTTTTGTCCACAGGATTTTTAAGCAATTCAAATCCTGTTACTGTACGGCCATAAATTCTCTGTCTCCTGGAGAAGACCCTCTAGGTCAGGATCGGGTCCACCAAATGAGCGAAAGATAACCTGCAGCTAAACATCCTTGAATAGATAGGTCATGGAGCAACATAGGGTAGAAAGGGCTGAATTTCTTTTTATTCTCAAAGGCAACAGAGACCACCTATTCCAGTCGTATTTGCACAAGCCTATATTGAAAACTCAGAAAGGGGACACAGACAAATATTTGTTTTCTCTTTGTAAAAGCACATATTCACCTTCCAGTATCAAAAGATGCAATTTTTTCTTTGATGAAGATGGATAATGAAATAACGTTGAATAAGCATTCGTTATCGGCAGAGTGTTACTCATTTCAAATTGTTAACGATGAGATCATCAGAGCGAGACATTAGTATATTCCTCAAGTTCCTTTTATAACACCTAAGAAAAAGACTTTTTTCTTGGAAATAGCATACAGATACAGTCTCTTAGCCAAGTAAACAAATTAACGCTTAGGAGCACCTACATACTACAAACAGCTCCCAAAAGTGATAGAGCACAGTCATTGTATTCGCACAGACAAAATATACACTCAGGCACACAATATGAATACTCTACATACACCCTCCACTTACATACATGCACATCATTTATGGATGGAGAGCAACACTGAATAGACGTGTTGGTGAATGAGAAGCTCAAGAAGAGTCGGCAACGTGAGCTTGCAGCCCAGAAAGCTACATGCATTCCCAGCAGCAAGGACAGGGAGGGGATTCTGCCCCTTTGCTCCGCTCTGGGGAGACCCCCCCTGCAGTGCTGCCTCAAGCGCTGGGGACACCAACAGCACAAGAAGGACAGGGACCTGTTGGAGCGGGGCCGGAGGAGGCCACGGAGATGATCCAAGGGCTGGAGCCCCTCTGCTGTGAGGCCAGGCTGAGAGAGTTGGGGGTGTTCAGCCTGGAGAAGAGAAGGCTGCGGGGAGACCTTGGAGCCCCTTCCAGTGCCTAAAGGGGTTCCAGGAAAGCTGGGAAGGGACTCGGGATCAGGGAGTGGAGCCACAGGACGAGGGGGTGATGGTTTTAAATGGAAAGAGTGGAGACTGAGATGAGATCTGAGGAAGAAATTCTTGACTGTGAGGAAGAAATTCTTGACTGTGAGGGGGTGAGACCCTGGCCCAGGTTGCCCAGAAAATCTGTGGCTGCCCCATCCCTGGACGTGTTCAAGGCCACAGCCCAACTCACATTGCTCTGCCACCAAAGCCTCATCTGCTCCAATAGTCCTGGGTATTTTTACGTCTGAGAATCTTCCGTAAGACTGGGCCCTTCAGTCTCTGGCTCTTGCATCTAATTAAAATTTCTGTGCACAGTATAGACCATTCTAGCACATATCACTGCCTTCTCCAAAGCGTTTCCCACCAAGCTGATATGCGATAAGAAAGTGCCTTTTGTCACTTTAGCCTTGATTACAACTCGGATGCAGGGGACTGCTTTCTCTAGGACCTTCATCCCTGTTATGCGCCATCCAGGGCCGGGTGTAGTGAGAGAGCTTATAAGTGCAGATGCAGAAGGGCTAAATGTACAGGCAACCTTCTGCAGGGAAAGAAGGAAGACAGGGAACAAATGAAAGCATTTTCAACGGGCATGTTCTCCATTTATTTGACTTTGTTTTTCTTCATGTTTTTAATAGCAATTAAAGGAAGATTTCTTGCCTAAATTTTATCAGCACGACTAAGAGGAATAGGTTAAGCGATAACTACCTTTAAAAAAGTATGACATTTTTTTCTCTATACAAACAATAAAGAGAAATGCTTACTAATTCTTAAAAGATAGTAAGTAACTATGTTATTATCAATTAGCAATTAAATGACTTTGTAATTTCTTGTGTTTAACTGGTAATGTAAGTACAGTAATAAGGAAATCAGGTCTTTGGCATTTAATTACAAGGGTGTCCTATGAATTATTTATCAATTGGGCAAATACGCTACTCAGAAGAAAACGATTGCTGCAAATAAGAGACGACTTAACTTGTCTCTTTTGCCCACACCATTCATGTGAAATAGCTTGTATAACAGTGCTAGGCTAATTCTGTGGATGGTGGAGCTGAATTCCCCAGAAGAAAAATTCAAGCTGTCTGATTGCCCACCGCAGCCTATGCAGCTGTCACGAAAAGTACTACAACAAGCTACTCTAGGATTATCTTCAGGGAGGCTTTAAACAAAGAAGAGTATGTTTTCATGAAGTCATGAGGAATAAAAGGATGTTCAGAATAGTCAATTGCTTTGTTAAAATTCAGAAGACCAGAATTCTCCAAGAACTCCCTCTTTGACAATTTGCATCACAGTCATGTCTAACCTAAAAACCGTTAGCTGCAAATTAAACTGTTCCTCATGTTATCCCAGCAGAAGCAAATAAAAATTGATCTCTTTAAAAAAGATTAATATGCTGGGAAGTGTTCACTCCATTTCTTTAGTTATCAAATTCAGCTTGTACTTTAAGTTCTCTTTGTGCTCTTTAACTCTTTCAAGTCCTGCTGCTTTCTCTGGTGGGAGCAAGAAGAAAAAAATGACGCTCTGCAGAAAGATTGCAGACGAAGATATCATCCTCAAGGAACCAAGACACACAGGAAAAACTCTGTTAAGGCTTACTGCTTATTTTTCTAAAGCGCTTTCCAATTTTATGTCATATTTCTCAGTGTCGGTGGAACGTGGGACAAACCAAGGAAAAGGTAAAAAAATCTCAAGAGGAGCATCCAATCGAACGTATTTGTTGGAAGAATGGTTGACTCTGCTTTTTCCAGGACGCAGCCGGCAGGGCTGAATTGCACGGCAATATGCAGGAGAGATAATTCCTTCTGAGTTAGTCAGAGGGGAAGAGCTGCAATCTGTCAGACTGCTCTGGGCCTGAAACTGGATCATTTCTCCTTCCTGCACAGATAGTAGCATCACGACCAAATCCCAAGCCTTTCCAGGCTGTGTGTTTGACTGCAGC
Organism: Burhinus bistriatus; assembly: GCA_013397275.1. NCBI lineage: Eukaryota > Metazoa > Chordata > Aves > Charadriiformes > Burhinidae > Burhinus > Burhinus bistriatus. The sequence continues at coordinate 129,279 of VYXH01011573.1, read as the reverse complement.
TCCACTTTCAGGGCGCTATAAAGAGAAGCCATAAATTAATGCATTGCCGCCCAGGTAGTACCCCTCAGCTCTGCTGCCAAATAAGTAAACGTCTCCTGGAGGACATTATTTATTGAAAAAAATTATTGCAAGACAGTTCAAGCTTTGCCCTCTGCTGCCCCATGTATCTCTTTCAACAATGACAGCATACTAAAACAAGCCCTTTCGCTGCCCTCGCAAGTAGAAGTGGTACAGGGATGCTTTTCCTTGCAAGATTTCAACCCTCATCTCGGCTCAAGGTAACAGCAAAAACTCTTGGGTGTTTTTTGTGGTGCTTTTACTCAGGGAGAAGGAACCCGGAAATGGAAATGAAAAAGGACACACTATTTTGTCCTGTTGCAATCAAAATTTCTACAAATCCTTACAGAAATGGATCCTGATTTGTTAAACCCAGCTCAGCTTCTGTTCTCCAATACGGTACCAAATATCTGTCCGGATGGGCTGGGTTCTAGATGGCAGACGTTCACAAAAAAGGATTTGATTCTTGTTCTTGAAAAAGCATCAGCTATTACCTGTCTTTGCCTCTCACTGTCGTAGTTAGAAATAATCTTTGTCTTCACTCACTAAGTGAAATTTTTTCTATCCTGGGACAGGCTTTTCTCAGCACAAGTCTCCCAGACCACTCTCTCTTTCCTCCACTGTTCCACATTACTCTGCTTTAATTTGTCACTCACACCTTCTCAGTGACTGCACAAGGCAGAGCTCTGTCCAAGATCCAAAACGCCAGGATCCATACCATTATCCCAGACTAGGCTTGCTGTTGTCCATTTTGCCACTTGCTGTGAGAAAGCACCAGGACGAGTAAGGAACAAGCCCTGCTTAGAGCTGTTCAAAAATCTGTCCTTTTTTGTAAGGTCCATAGCAGCTCAGGTCCACACTTTATAGCTAAGTCCACATAAGCCATGGTCTAGCCACTACTGGCACTATCTGAAACATCCTTCGGGGCTCCTGCTATCTAAAAGACCAGACATGTAAGACCATTTTTGCTTAGTGCTCTGGGCAAGCTACCATTTCTCTTCTGTGTTGGGATATGAACATCCACAACTATAGGACGTACGACGCTGCAGCCCATCCTATCCTGCCGATATCTTCATATGGCAATCCCTAACCAAACTTGGGGAGGTGGTCACAATTCTGGTGATCTCATCTCTATCTTACTTCCTTTCTACAGTTCGTGTATCCTGGCCGTGATTAGAAAGGCCACAGGAGAACTATCGTGAAACCACATATGTCTGTCCCATCAAATTTTTTAACCCCGGACTAGTGGTATTAATTTTACAAAGATCCTGCTCTCCAAATGAGAAGTCCAGCCCTGGGGTGTCTCAGAGACCTGTCCAGATTTCTCCACTGGTTTGGACTACACCATCTATTCCAACACGGAGAGTTCTGTCTTTAACCCAGCCCCAAAGTTTCTTCTGCCAAATTCAGAAAGCTAGAAGAGAGGAAAACAGCAGTCAGGTAGGGGCTGCTCTGCAGTCGCACAGCAGACAAACCATATAGCCATGATACTACAAAGAAGCAAGCTGGTGAAAGACCAGACTAATATCTTCCTCTGCCATGGAACTGAAAACTGCTCTCCAACCCAAGAAAGCAACGGAATAATAAATCCAAAAGGATAATGACGTTTTCATATGCAAACACGCTCTTAATAAGGAACATCAAAGGGAAAAGAGTAAACACCCTGGCTTTGGTTACAGAACGCGCTGGAATTTATAACCTCCACCCGGATATTTCAGAGATAAATGGAAGCCGAAGGAGTGAAGAAAAGCGAAGACAAAACCTTGCTGGATTTGGGCTTCATCTTCCACAAAACATCAAAACTGTTAACAGACTTCCTCTGTTTGGGTGTGAGGACTACCCAAACAAACTGCAGTGCCCTGGGAGAGCTTTATCTTGGATAACATCCCTCCTAATATTTGCAGGAGGGTGTATGAAATTGCAGGAAGAGCAGAATATTTGACGACATGAGACAATCCACGAAAAGAGCACCTCCTCCGCAATGTCAAAAAAACTTTCTCGTCAGCTGAGATGAGCTTACAAAAATTGCAGATCGATTCAGGACCAGGCCTTCAGCTTGTGTAAAACTATGTTTATCCCATGACTGGGGCAGATTGTTAAAGAATCAAAGTAATATTATCTACCATCAGTGGCAGGAGAGAAAGGACAGCAGGAAAACAGGGTGTCCTATTTCTGCTTCCCTTACAGAATTTTCTAATCAAATCTTACGTGTGCCATAGTTCCCAGCATCTGAAGCAGTCCTCTGCAAAAAGGTTGACCCTTCTGGCTCAAACCAGATCCAGAGCTTGCTTCCGGAGTTGACACAGCTGATATACAGCATGAAAAACTAGGTGCAAGAATTAGAGAACCAGGGCAACCACCACCTTTCTACAGACACGGCAATGGTGTGCTTCACAGCAAGGGATCAGGCAGATCCCGCTGATCCATCATTTACTCCATACCTCTGGCTTTAGCGAAAGCTGTCCACGACGGCCAAGGATGTATCAATAGAGGGATGAGAACAGCCAGGGCTAAACACTCCTATCGGGGTTGATTGCTTTTTAGAGCTTATGGTCCTCCCTTTTGTAATCCACTGACAGTAGTCTACTCAGTTATCCACACAGCAAAACTCTCCAATCCCTACTATGAACTTACTCCGCTGTACAAATAAAGCCCTGATATTTGATGCTGCCTACTATATTCATCTGCTGTTGGTAGCTATTTTTGTGCTATGAATCTTGTGCCCATAGACACCAAAAATTCAACTTCAGACAAGGAAGAGTTTGCTAGTCCCTATAGATTCTGCGGTCCTGTTACCATTGCCAAAGAGAGCATTAAAACTGATTTCCCTCCCTAGAGCTGCCAGGAGCGCTGTCAAAAAATGTTAATCCGCAGCTAGTTGTTGTTTAATGCACAAGGGTCCACACATATTCTAAACCCAGCCAGAGCCTTCCTGCCTCACTCACGGTCAGAAATTTCTGGGAGAGCTGAGCCAAGCAGTCTTACGCTAAAGAAAAGCTATTCATTGCAAAACCCAGAGTTTCAGAATGGACTCAGTCCTTTCCTATGTTGATACTCAGCAGTACTGGCACCAGGAATAACGCACCCATCTGCCACAGACAGTTCTCTTACTCGCACTGCTCGAGTTATGCAAATCTGAACTTCAGCATATAAAAATCGGGGGAACAGGAATACACTGGCCTCTAATCTAAACCTCCGCTGCCGCAATTGAGGCTTTCTGCTTTGAATGGACACCCCTTCATAAAAGGTCTCCCACGTCAGGCTCCCTGACAGACCCTCAGTAGATACAGGCTGGCTTCACCAGAATCGCATGGGGCTCCATGCTCTGGAGCCAATACTATTCTCAGAGTAGCCATAGGCACTTAGCTCCTGTCTGATGTTTACTTCTATGTGCGTTTCAAAACCTGACCACTACACTAAAGTCCAACACTCATTTTGCTGCATGTGATTGAATCGTCTCTGTTGGTGTCAAGGTGCTTTTCATCCTGAAGCCTGTGATTGCTGCCATTTCCCCGGGGATCGGAGATTCCGGATCAGGTTCTTAGTCCTGAAGGGTCAAACCTGTATCTGTGACTCTGGGAAGCAGGACATGAGGTGGAGAGGGGTGGAAGGAGCCTCCCCAGAACTAGACCCTCAGGAAACAAAGGGAGCACAAAATCTTAACTCACTGCGGAAACATACCCCCCCGTATCCCAGTACCAGCCTTATTCTGCGAGAAGACAGCACGGACAGCTAGGACCACGTCTTTGCTGTTACAAAATATCACGCCTGTTCAAGAAAGACCATTCCCGGTGAAGACCTGTGTCCCACAACCCAGTCTGCATTGGGCTGCAGATAGATCGTTTGCCCTGAGCTAAGTTCCAGCTCAGTGCCAGATGTCTATTTTTCACAGAGAAGAGCTTGTCCTGCCTGTAATGCCCATGCTAAGTGCAGAAGGGCCCTTGTGCCAAGGTACTTTGAGTGATCACTATGCCAAGCACTTATCATCATTATGGATTGTCTTCCCTCTTATGTAATTTCTGAGAAATATCTCCCCATGCTCATTCCTGAAGCATGTCTGTGCACGACGAAGAATAGCTGAGCTGAGACCTCTGGAGAGAGTGCTGTCTCTGGAAAAGGCAATCAAATATACAGACGGTCTTTATCTCAAATCGTCTCATCTACAGGAAAGGACAAGAGTTGCCTTGGCTGCTGGTTATGACTTTTTCTACCTTGTGATCAGCTCTGCTATCCAGGGAGGGTTAGTGATCCTCCTGCACCACTACTATGCAGCTCCAGACTCCACTATTCTTTACGCTAAGCTTGCAAAGCAAAACCAGCCTAGCAGCAGTATGGTGTGACTGCACCCACAGCAGCGCTCAGTCACTGCGCATATCCCAGTGAGTTTACTGGAGGAGCTGATGCTTCTCAAGTCTCCGTTTCATACTATGTAATTTTAATGTGGAGTGAAAAGGTGTCAGGGCTGGACAGTGAGAATAGCTCCTACTCCGTGTCTCCATGCAACAGCTTTACAGGAGACCTGGATTCCAACAGGAGGCTACTTCTCCTTTCACGAACATATTCAGCCCTGTTCTTTGCAAGAGAACTGCTCCAAGCTGCTGATGCATGTTGCAGAAACCAGGGAGAAGGAAACAGCTGTCTTACTGCTGGTCAAAGATAAAAGTACATAAATGGATTTTTTTCTACACAAGCAGGACATAAACAATGCACCCAGAAGAGATGGGAATGTGGATCCCGTCTGAAACCAACTCTATGCTCAGTCACTGCTCAAATTTAACCTTTACTCGGTTTGCAGAACCAGAGACGGGCAGTCACATTGCAATCCCTGCTCTGCATGTTGCATCAGGAATCGCCGACAAGAACGTTGCTTTTGGCCAGGAACCTTATTATCTCCAGACAGCTCCATTCCTTCAGTGCGACCCTCCAAGATAGGCCGTAACTTTACTACTAGAGACTGGGATGTGTAGAGAAAACATTGGGAGCAGGCTGGCCAAGCCACAGGAAGTCTCTGGCCCAAGAATAGCTAGAGCGTTCAATAGTGCAAATTTGTGCTGAGGATTAGTCCCTAAACAAAATGGCAAAAAACGTTAAACAGCAAAAGACAATGGTTATTCGGTGCAGCCTCCATCTGGCCTTAAGACACTGCAACACCAGAAAAAAATTGCTTAAAGGTTTATACCAGTCTGAAAATCGTGCCCCTATATATCGCCTCAGCGTCTTCCTGCAGTCCCTGCCAGGAGGAACATGTGTCCATGACCTCCACCAAACATAACATATTTAGAAAATACATCTCCAGATTCCTTAAGCAACTTACCAACAGCTCTGCAACTTCCACACTTTGTAGAAAACAAGAACCTGCAGGATTTAATCTCGACTGGCCCAAACAAGCTCCCCATCCGCAGCAGCTCGATGGGCAGAGCTGTCTGATACAATTTATTTTGGGCAGGCAGTGCTTCGATCATGGATTTGTAGCACCAAAGCTCGGTGGGAATCCAATTCATTGCAGGGCAGGAAAATGAAAATCACTCAGCATTGTGAGGCACAAACTAATCTGCAGGGGAGAACGAGTGACCCTGGGAAAAAAATCTTAAATACAAGGCAGAGCACTGTGCGCTTCACAGCCATTTTTTAACCTTCACTCCATAAGCATTAACAAAATTGGCACCACAGCAAGATCTCATATCCCACCAAGAACCTTCACACGCTTCCCCTGAGATGTGACAACCAGGAGCTCAATGCTACAGTGAAGACAAGAGCCAAAGACGATGAAATAGCAAAGACACTCCTGGGCACACTGTGCGCATCCACACATACATAAGTACATATTTAAGGGCAAATACATCTGCCAGCATCTGCTCACTTTTGCGCTGGAGAACAATGAATTTCTCCTTTTGTCCCTGAAGGCTGAGTGTTTGTCTACTTACTTTGCTTTTCATGGCCTACCGCTCTCTGGTTTATGATTCCCCAAGGATTTATTACATTTAGTGCATTGAATAATTGATAAGCTCAGAGCATCTGCAGTTAGATATGCTTTCGGATTAACCTTTCCAGATGATATTTGGCGCTGAGGTGTCATGGTTATTTGCCGTCGCTACTGGGGAAGGAGAGCTGTGTGATAGGAAAACGCAGTAGTTGCACAAAAATGTACACCCTCCATCTTTATAACCTTACTGTGACATGTGAAAAGGGACGAAGTATTTAGAATGCAGCAGCACACCAAAAACATTGTAGAAGAGCTTGATCATGCAAAGTCATGCATGCACATCTCACTGGTAGAGCTGAGAACACTCCTTAGCCCAAACTAGTCTGGGAAGATGCTACATGAAGCATATGACATATGCGGACGTCCAGGTGTTGCACATCGGGAAGTAGAACCTTTGTTCTCGGAAGCACAAGATGTTACTCGGAACCCGCGCAGCTCCAGGAGAAAAAGAAATCAGAGCGACTGCAAGGACAGGCTGGGGAACCCTCATTCCTTCGTGGTAACTGCAGGATTTGAAGCAGGAAGAGACGGCTGACTTCGCCCGTA
>VYXH01011573.1:88586-114986 GCA_013397275.1 Burhinus bistriatus | reverse complement strand
CAGAGCAGGGAGCAGCTTGGGGGCGGGGAGGATTGTGATTTGAGGATGCAGGAGAAATTCGGTGGTGCAGAGGGGCACAAGGAGTGATGCTGTGGAAAGGATGGTGGCCCTGAGAGAGGGTGCAGGGCAGAAGGGTGCCACGAGGTGGGGTGGCTGGGCAAGGAGGAGAGTGAACGGGAGCCACAGAAGACTGTCCCGGGGTGTCACAGTTTTTGTAGGACCAAAGAGAGGGCGAGGCACTTGCCAGAGGTCAGAGCAGAAGGCTGAGGGTGGAACCTCTGGGCAGCAGAGGGGCAAGGGAGGAGGCATAGCCAAGGGGCTGCTGGGGAAGATGACACAGCATTGAAGTAGACCGCCCGCTGGGACAGGCAGGCTAAGGCCCCACGGGGGTTTTTTTGGTCAGTATTACAGCCCTGTCAGATTTCAGCATGGGGGTTACAGCAAGGCTGCTTGTGCTCACCACCAACAGGCAGCACCACGCTTTGCTGCCAAAGATTAGCAGTGCTCCCCTGTCCTGCAGGGGCATCTCCAGGGGAATTGCAGGGCCAGCATGGTGACAGCAGGGACAGGAGAGCAGTGATGGAGCTGCCTGTCCTCCCTAGCCAAGTGTTACCACCCTCAGACCATCCCTGCAGCCAAGCACAGTCGCTGCTACTGCACCACAGCCATCCCCGGCTGGATCCTTCCCTCCTTAGTCACCAGCGCTGACTTCCCGCTCGAGCCCGGGAGCAGAGCACAAGAGAGGGTGACCATGCTGCCCTTTTCACCATTTTCCCTTTAGTTTTTTTTTTAGCTCTGGAACCTCCTGGGCATGAGCCTGTCCCAGCATCTTCTCAAGTTAGAGCGTGTCAGTTGAACTTTCGTCCTCTGCAATAGTACAGAATAGATAAACAGCGATAATTTTATTATAAATAAATATTTAGAATTATATATAAAAAAGGGGCATTCAGAGGTGTGGCTAATGCTGGTGGCCAGGATGGGGATCAGCATAACTTCTGCAGCTGCTTGGCCCATGTGTCCCCACCACACACAGAGTAAAGTTTCTTCTAATGGTTCCCATAGTGTCCCAATCCCCTCAGCCACAGCGCCCAGCCGAGCGCTCTCAGCAGTGTTGGGTTCACCGCTGACAACAGCGAACGATGTTCTCTCCCACCGGCTCCTTCCCGGGAACGCTGTCTCTGGGAACCACAGCGAGTTGTCCTTGTGGCACTGGGTGCTGAGAGCCTGATTCGTGCCCGGGGAAGGTCCCTGCAATAGCCTGTGCAGTGCTCTCTGTATCGCTTCTGACCTTAGCACAGATGCCTTCCTGCAAAGTCCTTTTTCTCTAAGCTCTTTGTTCCTGCGGAGCAAATTAAGTACTCGCTGAGTGCTGGTCCTGCGGGGTGTCACCCCCCTGCTCTGGCCACCCAAACTCAGGGGAACGGCAGGACAAGCGCAGATGAATTGGGATGGGGAGGGATTTGGAACCTCCCAGACCAGCGCCTGGATGAAGCCACAATCGCATTGGCAGGGGACTGTCACGGAGGAGCCACTTTCTCCCCGCTCCCCCTCCGTAGGGCAGCGGCTCCCAGGGAGGTGTGGGCTCATACAGCCAAGATGCACCAGAGCTCCCCGGAGTCGGTCTCTTCCTCAGGATGTGTCCTGGATGCTCCTGAAGGACTCAGCAAAGTTTTGTGAAGACAGACAGGCTGTTGCTTCCTCCTTCACACTCCCGTGGCTTTGAGAGGGCAAAAGCACCAGCTCCTCGCCCTCCCCTGCCCGGCTGCTTAGAGACATGGTTTAGTGGCAGACCTGGTAGAGTAGGTTCAATGGTGGTACTTAAAGGTCTTTTCCAACCTAAACGATTCTATGTAGATGCAGCCCCAGCGTGATGTCAGAGCAAAAAGGTTGTGTCAGGACCACAGAGGGTATAAAACCTCTGCGATGCTGCAAAGGAGTTACCACGCCAAGCTGGGGCTGAAGCCGCTGGCAGGAGTGACTGTCATGTAGTCAGAAAAAATCACACCCTACTCCCCTCCTCTGGCTCCTCTTGCATCTCCCAGGCTTTGCACGGGCTGCACAACCTTCAGGAGAAGGTGCAGGGATGAGCCGTAACTGGCAAAGAGCAAAGGCAGGACCTTGCCGGAGCCACGTGTCCCCCGAGGGCTGGCTCCTGCTCCGTGCGAGCTCTGGAACCATTTGAGATCAGTACCCCTGCACTTGGTCAAGGCCAGGATGAGTCAGAACTGCTACAACACTCACACCTCCTGCGGGTCCCTGCTGGTTTTACCCAGCGAGCATACTTTGGTGCATGACATATCCAAGTGAAACCATTCCTGCTGGGATCCGGGGAGCCTTGACCTCTGTCCCCAACACTGGAATGACCATCAAGAGCCCTGTCTTTTGGAAAACTCTTCAAAGCTCTTAAGGGACTGACCAGGTGCAGAGCTGAAGGACAGTTCTTGCTAGCACGTGCTGGTGATATTTTCCCCTCGAATCACAGAAGTTTGCGACTCCTGAAATCCCATGCGCAGTCCAGCAAAGCTCTCACCACGTACGTTCCCCGCCCATCCTCCCCGCCGTCTTCTCTTTCATCCTCTCCTGCGACCATCAAGATCAGCTTCCCAGGAGAGAAGCTGTTGGGCTGCACGGCTCAAAGCAGAACCCGGGTCAGAAGTCCATGACAGACTTCTTATTAAATGGGAAGAGGTGCCCACTAGCGAGACAGAGACCTTTGCTTCACGGGCAGTGGGATGCTCAGAGCAAAGATAAGCTTTAATAGGGTGCTGCCTGCCCCCCCATACTCCATGGCATAGAAAAATTCACCATTTGTATTTTCAGCCCTTGTTCTGGGAACAGCCCAAGTCATCACATACCCGAGGAGGCTGAAAGCATCTAAGAGGAGGGGAAAGAAAAAAAAAAATTAAAAATGTGGAAAAGTGTTGCTGTGCAGGACTTGTTAGTAGCTATGGTTACTGGAGCCAGTGCCAGAGGAAGTAAGACGTTACTGGGAAATCAGATGTGGTGGTGACAACAGAGACTGCGGGAGCTCATCCTCTGCCAGGGCAGAGTTTGGCTGCTCGGCGCAGATCCACGCAGCAGCCCATGGGGGTAAAAATAAACGCCAGTCATTTGAAGAAGAAAAAGACCAGAGCGTGAGGTGGGCCTGGCGGGGAAAGAGGAGTACACCCCCCCCCACCCCCAACCACTGCCGCAAGTGCTGGGCATGTGTTGCCGAGGAAATTTAAGCATGTGCTGGAGCTGCTCCTCCTGGGCAGCTCCCGCCGAGTTACAGCCCTTGTCACATGTCGGGATTGTTTGAATCCGGCACCGCATCTTTTCCAAAAGCCAACATTTCTGGGAGTAAGGATTTCTTTCAAAAATCAGAGGATCTCTTCAGTGAATTTGAAGAGAACGTTTTCGTTAAGCTTCTGCTGCGTTCGCCTTTTAAATATTGTGATATTTTTTGGATGGCATTCTTTTCATCTTTCGAAATATATGTAAATCCCATCAAATAGTTCCAGTTACCAATTAGTGCTATTGCAGCAGCAGGGTGAAAATAAATGGAAACCATTTTAAGAAACACCTCAGTCGAAAGCATACCCAGCAAATACAAGATTTAGATCAAGGACAAAATAAAAGTAATGCATTCGTCTATTAATCTGTATCGTTTCTCCACTAAGAGCTGTTTTGAAAACCAGTGGGACAAAAATTACATGGACGTGTGATGGCTTTTAAGGGGTAATGCAGATATGCCGGATCCTGCCTCCCCGCGGGATTTCCAAGTCTCTTCCAGCCCTCCTCTCTGCTCCCAGGAAATCCTTGAGGCTTTTCCCAAAAATGGCTACGAGCTTTTCGCGTCTTCTCTGCTGACAGATAGCGGCTGCGGCATGTTGAGCCCCATGCTCAAACCCGCTTCAGATGGAGCATGCTGTGTCAGGATGCTTGAGATTTTGGGCATCTGCCTCCAGACGCTAAAACGTGGAGGCGATGTTTGGAACTGCTGAGCACTTTCCCTCTGGAAAGTAAATTGCTGATGGCATCTGCAGCTGCTGCCCAGATCATAATTTAGAGCTGACAATTGGAGGGTGGCTATTTTTTAAATGATGTTCCATTTCTCGGTTGTACTACTGGCTCTCTGCCGCTGCCATGCCGGTGTCCCAGCGGTGACTCCGCAAGTTAAGAGCTTCCACGTTAAAGTCGTGCACCTCCGAAACCTCCTCGCGCACTTGGGAACTGTCGCCTTGCGCTCACGGAGCTCAGCCACGTGGAAGTCAGATGCCGTCCTGCCTCAGGTTGTTCCCCGCGCTAACACTTCATTTCAGAAAGTGATATTTCAAAGTGGCATTTCCTCTCCATTCTTTCTGGCAGGGGGAATGTGGTTTTAAAGCATTTGCCTTAAAGAGGCTTTCTTTTTTCTTTTGTTTTTAAATGTGGGGATATAGTCACAGTCAGAAGAATCCCCACGTTTCTCGGTAACTCATTCCTCCAACGAGCCTGGCTAAACCTACTGCTGTTCTCTTCAGCAGCACCCAGGGAGAACTCCCAGCACTTTGGGCTGACCTAATAAAGGAGAAGAATCATTCTGAAGTCATTCACTGCAAAAAAAAAGTCTCAGAGGCTTTGGCAGATGAGATGAGCATCTTGAGCAACAGCACAGAACACTCCTGTTCCACAGACCTGTGCCTGGGCCAGGCAGGTACGTTCCTGAGATGAAATACACCTCATTCAAAAAAACTTCCACCTCTAATGAACTGTTCTTATACGAGGTTGATGCATTGGTCTTGGCACAGCAGTTCCCTTGTAGCTGCAATTTGGCAGTGAATGCTTTGTATGCTAAAGTTTGGAAAGAAACAACGCCATGCCAAAAAGCCCAGAGAGGACAATTTCATCTGGCAGCATGGGCCGCATCCCTAATATATGCCATTTGGTGGAGGAACGGAGGACCAAAGTGCACCGAGGGAGTCACTGGGAACATGCTCAAGACTTATCTTGATCATCACATTTCATCAAAATCAAGCATAAAACTTGGAAACAGCTGAACAAAATCTTCAGGGAGAAGTGTCTGGTCTGCAAATACGCTGTCTAAACTCAAACAGAAAAGGATCAATGGGGCAAAGCCCTAAGTGCCTGGAGATAACAGCATGGCAATGTCTGAGATGACAACCTCTCCCATTTCCGCTCAGGCTTTCAAGACCACCCCTGCACATTGACGGTGTCATGGTGCTGGATGCCAGCAGGGACAAGCAGATCATCTAGTCTGACCTCCCACACGATGTGGGCCACTTACCTCATGATGGGCCAATAGCTCTGTTGCCAAAAGCCATCTAACCCAGACCTGAAGACCTCTTTAGTGGGAGATACCACTATTTTCCAAGGACTTTGTCCCTGAGTTTAATGGCAGCATTTCTAGAGTCTGTAGACAGGAGAGACAGAAGGAGGCAAGGGATATCCCAGGTCCCTGGCCAGTGAACCCCAGGAGACAGCTGGCACGATACCCTCGGCTGGGTACAGCACTTCTCTTGGTCTGCAGGGACAGTGCTCACCGAGGGACAGCCAACAGTTATATGTCCGCAAGCCCATTTGGCACAGTGTGCTCCACTGAGTGACCTTAGCTTTCCAAGAAGGAGACACTTCCCCGCTTGTTGGCAAAAAGTAGCTCCTGGCCAGAGCAGTGTTGGGTCCTCTGGCCCCATCTCTGATCTCCAAAGCGTCCAAATAATGCAGGTAGCACAGAGGGCCATGTCACAGGCACTGCACACAATGGCCCCACTTATAAAAGATGAGGCCACCAGGTCCTCCTCACCCAGTGACCATGGCAATGAAGAATGACCAAAAGGTTTCCCAGGATTCTGCAGGAAGGCAGTGGACAGGTGACAGCAGACATCTGGGTGGGCAGTGCCTGGCAGCAGCTCCTCAGTCATATAACAGCTCCTACAGAAGGAGGCTACGTGGGGAGCCCAGGCAGGTCCCCATTATGCTGTCAGGAGTTCATGTCTTCTACAGCCAATGCACCTCAGGTCACAACAAGACCCCCAACAGCCGGTGTGTTCCTGCACCATGGTGAGGGAAGGAGGACCATGTCCTTGTCCCTGCGTCACACAGGGGTCCCAGGCTAGATGGGACGCACACAGGACCCCCACCGTGGACGCAGCCTGCTCTGAACATGCTTGGGTGGACCTGCCTCCTCCTGAGGTCTCCAAGGAGAGAGACAAACTGCTTTTTCCCCAACCCTTAGTATTGATTGTGGTCAGGCCCGTGGCTCAGAGCTCACTAATGAGTTGTAATTGGAAAGAAGTCCCACTTTGACATGTTTTATTTTATCTATATCAGGATTTGCCATGCATTAAGCGAGGGGCTCATTAATTTAGTGAGGTAGACAGTTCCCGCCAAGATGGCATGAGCTGGGCAGACTTCAGCTGGCGATTGGCAGCAGCAGACCGAGGATAGTCGTGGTCTGCAGAGACCCGGGGGTCCTCCTGCTTCTCCGCTCCCCCATGTAGTCAGAGGTTCCAAGGCTGGCATGGCCAACGCTTTGGTGCAGCCTTGAGCCCTCTGGTTGCCCCACATATCCCTCACTCCCAAGCCCTTTCACCAGGGATTTTTGCCCTCCCCAGGCAGCCCCTTCTCGCATTAAGGGCGAGCATGGGGTAGGATACCAGGCTGGGTTTCGTCTGCCCTGCCAGAGCCCTCTTCTGCGCCTGGCTCACCATGGAGCCATCCACCTTGGCCCTCCTTCACCTCACGTCTACTGCCAGACGTGGTGCCCTCTGGCCTCCAGACAGTCTCTGGGTCCAGATAGGACCTGAATTTATAACATTGTGAAAGGCAAATCAAACATAGAAAAAATCTCTCCCCATCCAGCCTGCTGCCTCCCCGCCTTGGCCTGGCCTCCTGCCGCTTCCATGCAGGCTTCCCAGGCTAGCCTTTGCTTGCTCCACAAAGTTCCTCCATCCCTGTGTCTCCTCCCTTCTCCATTTCCTTGCTCAGCTTTCTGTCATGCTTCTGGAGTGTAGCTCTCTCCCCTCTCCAGTGGTCCCTGGTTTGCCTTCAGGAGGATGTGAGTGGGAAGTCAAAAGCCTCTTCCTTAAGCAGATGCCATATATGATGCAACGATGTATAGAACAGGGCTGACAGTGTACTCCCCCAACCGCGGACTGAGCCCAGCCTGCTCCCATGGGACAGCAATCCTGCCCCTGCCCGCTTCCTTTCCCCATGTGTCCCTCAGCCTCTCCTTGCTAAGCTGATTTTGATGCTAATTTTCCACCACATATGGCTGGGAGCGGGAAGGGAAGGGAAGGGAAGGGAAGGGAAGAAGAGAAGAGAAGAGAAGAGAAGAGAAGAGAAGAGAAGAGAAGAGAAGAGAAGAGAAGAGAAGAGGAGAAGAGTAAACTGGCCAGGAGCACTTTCCAGTTAAGCAATGCAGGACCTGGGCCTGAAGACCGACACTCACCTAAAAGTTGAAAGGGCAGCACGCAATAAGAGGACAGCTCAACAGAGCGGGACAAAGCCGTGCCTGACCTATGAGCATCTCTGCAGCTTGCTGGTCTAGCAGACTGTGCTGAGAAATGCCACTCCAGCACCATCCCAGGACCACAAGCTGGGCTGTTGATGGCGCTTTGCTGGTCTTTGAAAGACCAGACGGAGAGGTCTGGTGGTCTGCCCCCCTCTCCCAAGGCTGTACCGCAGTGCCTGTGCACTCACCTGGCTTCTGAGCACAAGCGTCGCCTTGGCAGTAACCACAGACTCAAAAGAGGCCATCAGTCACCACCGGAAACACCTGAAACCAACACAAGTAGATGGAGATGCTACCTGAAACGCTGCCGCAAGCCAAGCTCTCCCAGAATGCAGCTGCTAAATAGGAAAGCTTCACATGAGAGTTTTGTCTCTGGGTGAAAGCGAGTCCAGCAAAATGGGCAACACCGAGGGTCACAGGATAGATTTTCCATCGACGTCTGCTAATTAATTAATGTCAAAATTAATCAAATCCCTAAACTGGGGCATGAAATATGCTTAGTAGAAGACTAAGTGATGAAAACCCAGTTGTTTTTTACTGGTATTTGCTATAAAAAATAAGAACACCATGCTCCCAGAAAAAAAGGAGAATATTTTACAGTGCTCATAATGGGGATGAGATTTGAGTAAAATACTTGATTTCAGATGGCTTGTAGAATCCGAACCCTGAAGGCAACATTGTAATGCAGCTCAAGAGCCCTCCAAACTGAAAAGAAAAAAACACAGACGAGGGAAATTAAGGATTTAAACAGTGAAAGAGGCACGCTGCCATGTAAAGCTGGGTCAGACAAGTCTGTGGGGACAGTGTAAGGTACAGGATCAAAGCCACAAGAACAGAGCTTGAAGGAGATATCAAGACAAGACTACGAAGGCAAATGCAATAACACTGCTGGAATTAAAGAGCACATCAAGTGGGGAAGCAACATGGATAGAAGCAGTGTCTTCTCTTTTTCCCAGTCCAGGTAGATTTCCAACGAGCATGTCCAGAGCACAGACCTCTGGCTGATATTGTGAACAGATGGTAATGTGAAGAAATAAATCAGAGGAGGGTGTAATGTACCTGTAAAATACGCGGAGAGGTGTGGCAGCAGCGGGATCACACAAGATGTATTAGTTGGAACCGGTGCAGAGATGTTCAGGGTCAATTATACCGAATAAAAATGGAATAATTCTTACAAAATCAGACAAATTCTTCCCGTTAGAGCTAGTGTCCGAGAGTTAATAGCCTGTCTGAAGTTAGTCTATGAAAACTAGAAAGAAAATACAGTCACATGGAAATCGTCCAACTAAACCTTAACTAATACCCTGGGTTCCCACGCACAGGTGAATTACATGGGAAGGTAAAATAAAACCATCATCTGCTTTGGTTTCAGGAAAGGAAAAAGCTATTCTGAGGCTGGAAACATCCAGTCTACTTGAAAGAGGCAATACAGAAAAAGGAAAATAAGGGCTGTTACGGTTTGAGAAACCCACAACCAATTATTGTCGTTTAGACAATTATTCTCTCACCCAATGACCCCTCCCCACCTGGGAAGGTATCATAAAATGGCTGAGGATGGTTTTCTTGGAATTTATGGAGGAGAGAGTGACACACATAGTGCTGTCCCTGGAGGTCTGCCACATCTCCCCCAGGTCTCAACAGTCCCAGCACCTTCTGGAAAGGGGTGGGAGGCAGATGAGGGTCTTGGCCGGATCTGGCAGCAGGAGGACCTGCCTTGGGTGGCTCTTCCCAGGGATGAGCCAGGCTGGAGCTAACAGAGAGAAGCATCACTTACAGGTGAGGTGAGGAGGAGGTAATCTGGGAGGACAGGGGCTGGGGCTCGGAGGTCGGACACCTACACAGCCAGCCCAGATCAACGCCTGAAGCCATCTGCCACCCCTGCACGTGGTACATCACTCTCCATTTACCAGAAAACTGAGGCTACCACACCAAGGGAGTCTGGAGGGGTCAGGCAAGCCCCCTCAGTGTCAGCAGGAGAAGAGCTCCATGCCTCAAGCTATGCTGCAAAGCAGCAAACCCAGAGAGAGATACGCTTTTATTTATAAAAGCAGGCCATGTTATTAATAACATGTAATGACTGTATTGCTGTATATGGCACCGTAAATATACACATCACATTACAGAGCCAGGCAAATTCCCTGCTGCAAATTGCTCGCAATTTGCAATCGACTGTGTCTATAATCATGGTGACTGCATGATTCTTGCTTTCAGCACTGGGAGGCTGGCAGGATAATGAGTGGCTCTGCTAACTGGAGTTCCTTTAACCGGAGTTTCTTGCAGGGGAGAATTGCCCTCAAGGCCCAGCCTTCCCCCTCAGCAACAAGAGACCAGATCTTTGACCGATCAGCCCCGTTCTGGCTCCAAATCCTAAATGATTTTGTCTCAGACTTCTCTGTCCACATTGCATGTTTCCCACACCACACATGCCTACTGCCGGACTCCCTCGGCTCATTAACAAACGAACATCATTGCTTTGGCCTGGTTCCCATCTACCTCGCACTGCCAGGATGCAGATTTTAGAGGACGCTCTGGTCACATGAGCACACCGCAAAAACCCTCCATGACCTGGCCTCGCTCCATGCACTGGGTGCCTGATCATGGTAGGCACCCAGCAGCAGCTGCTGCTTGGGGTGAAAGCCAAGCTCAAGGTCATCAAACATCTTGCACTGTTCAAAGCGCCGACAGAAATGCACAGGTTCAACACCTTCAAAAGGTTGAGATGGACGAAGGGTTTTTCAAAGGTGACAGACTAGGTAAGGATACAGGTGGTTGGTGGGAAGACTCTCTACCTCCTGGGCAAAAGGCCAAGGTGGTGGGACCAGTGCTCTGATTGGGCCTCAGGACACCTCTCAAGCCCAGCATGGCTCTGATGAGCAGCACTGAGGAAGAAAAATGCTCCTGAGTCATTTCTTTGGCTCCAGTGGCTGAGATGTATCTCAGGGAGCTAGAAGAACACTGCTGCTTTGAAGATTTGTGTCCTTCTCTTATACTTGGTTTCCAACTCTTGCTTTGCTGGGCTGATGTGCCAGTATGGCCAGAGCAACCACAAGTTCCTGCAAGGGGCACGTAGAAGACCCCAGAGCTTTCCCCTCTGCAGGCTGTTGGGACTCAGAGGGGAGATGTCACCTTCAAACATCGGTCTGAAGACAGGAGGCAGATGGGGCAAAGCCTCCCTGGCAGACACTGAGCACTGACCTCATTGTCAGCAGTAGGATGGCAGGCTACTTGGGACCCTTGTCCTTCACAGCTCCCACGGGTACCCAGGATGTAGCAGACTCAAAGCCCGTGTCCTCCACAATGGCTTTGGTCGCTTTTCCAGGGGATGTGGCAGGTCTCTCCTTCCTTTTTTTAACTAGCACCCAAATATCTACAAGGTGAACTGGCAATCATGTTGATGCTCCCCAACCCGTGCAAGGTGGTAGCAATTGCTCACAGCACTGAACATGTGTGTGACATTGGCCACCGTCTGCCTACCACAATTCTCCAGCCGCATTTTGTTCCTCCCTGTCTCTCATTCTGCCCTCTGGTCTCACACTGATGTCCCACCACTGCCTCAGGTGTCTCACACGAGCAGGAGTGACAGCCACACTGAGCTTGTGCTAAGGGAAAGTTTGCTGGCCGACCCTAACTTCGTGCTGGTCCTTCCACCCCCTCTCAGCTGCCTGCAGACCCCTGTAGGGTGCCTGGCCAGTTGGGGGTCCTGTTGGAGAAACCCCACAGCTTAAAGGGAAGAGAGCATGGGGCAACCAGACGGGGACAAAGCTGGGAAGCCCTCTGCTCCCAGAAGCCCGAACGGGAGCAACCAAACCTCTGCAGCCAGGAGAATCCCACAGCACTGGTGACGTGGGTGACACCACCACCACCCCCACCCCCCTCTGCTGGGAGACAGTCCACAGGAACGTCAGCCCCCCGCATGGAGCGGCTTTTTTAGCAGCTGGCTGCTGGCAAAGCAGTGAGTCACTGTTCCCATGGCAACTCCACTTACCTTAAAGACATCCTGGGGATGGGAGCCACCATCATGGATCAGTGAATGCCCTGCACCCTGAAGATGGAGCTGGACCCCTTCCTCCCAGAGCTGCTGGGACCAGAGGGCAAACACAAGACACACTGGCTGGCCCTTGCACAGCCCTGTAGCACAAGCATCCTCGTGGGTCCAGGGGGGAGCAGATGGAGGTGGGCAGGGCCTGCAAGGTTCATTCTCCCGTGGGGAGAAAGGCAGGAAAATCCTGACAGAGTTGCTCTTCTCTGTCTTGCCATGGGATTTTCCTGGGAGGAGGCAGCTGGAAGAACAGTACAAGACAGACAGTGAAAAACTGGCGTGAGTCTGGCTTGAGGCCACCAAGATGGGCAAGGGCTGGAGCACAGGAAGGGCGAGGAGACGCTGAGGGAAATGGGCTTCTTCAGGAGATGAGGTGAAGGACAGAGATCATTGCTGCTTCAGCTGCCTAACGGGAAGGTGAGATGGTACACGGTAAAAGGAAAAGAAGCAACTGGCACAAGCTGAGATATGGGAAATTCTCGCTATATATAAGAAAAGCTTTCATTGTGAGAACGGCCAAATGCTGAGACAGGAGACCAGGGATGTCAATGAGGTCTTCATCCTCAGAGATACTCAACTGGACAGGGCTGGAACACCCCTCAGGGGGGTGGAGAGGAATCCCAGAGCCTCTTCCCACCTGTATTATTCTTGATTTTGCTGGGAGCTGGCTGGGGAAGGAGGAGGCCACCCCAGGATGGAGCCCCTGGAGTCAGCAGCACCCAACACTTCCGCAGTTTCAGGCTTGCAGTGGCTTTGCTGCAGATGAGAGAAGCAAGCTGGGCAGGGTCCTGCGGTGGTGATGACCACAGTGCTGGAACCCGNGGGGGGGGGGGAGCTGCTCAGGGAGGAGGCCAGATCACGCTGTCAATGACAAGTGACAGGGAAGACGGAGGACTAGGACCACCACAGCTGGTCGTGTGCCAGGCAGCAGCCCTGGCAGCAGTTTTACAAACAGAATCACAGGGGTTGGAAGGGACCTCTGGAGATCGTCTCAGGACGATATTTGGACAGTACTTCCCCCACCCAGGCCAAGTCACAAGTGGATCATTTTTCACTAAGATACAGCCACCGGCTGGTACATAAAGCTAGCAGTTCCCACCCCACCAGGCTAACAGCAACAGAGAGGCACTGCCAGAGGAGCAGCCATCCAAGGGAGTTACCAGGGACTCTTTAGAGCTCAGCCACCGAGCAGAATCTGTTGCTCCTGGAACAACACGTCCTTGAGACTGATGCAGAGATGGCTCCTTTTCCTGAAATGCTTTGTCCCAGCCAGCAGAAGGCACAGAGCAGGACCCTGGCAAGGTCAACTGACCTCCAGCAGAATCAGGACCTGGGGAGACTTCCTTGGGAGGAAGGGGCAGTGGGATGGAGGGAGGAGCTGTAGCAAAGCGTTTGCACCAGGGACAGTAGCTGGGGGCACTGAATGGATGCTGGAAAGCTGGGTGGGAGATGGAGAGGGGTTGCCTGGAGAGCACTGAATGCCGTGTGGGGTCTCACAGCCCTGGTCTCCTTGGCTCCCCTGTCCCATCTGACACTCCCAATGCCCGAGAGCTGGTCTATACTGCTCAGGGATAAATCTGGCCATGGAGATATCTCTGCTAGAGCAGCAGCCAAAATACTTGTCGTGCATGCATCTCCGTCAGACGAGACTCAGTGGCAAGTCCATGCTATTTAATTACCGGGCAGATGGAGTGAAAGACCAAGCTTGGCCAAGGGAAGGCCGTTCATCTTGCCAAGGGTGTCTGGGCTGGTGGCTCTTGCATCCTTTGCAGCGTAGAGAGGTGGGGAATGCTCAAGCTACTCAGGACCCCAGAGAAAAAGGGTGTCTATGATTTCAGCTACCTACAGGAAAAGGCAAAATGACCACCGGAGCAGGCAGGGAGGGTGGATGGCAAGCTGAGAGTATTAAAGCCATTGGTACATAGGTGGGGGTGGCTGCAGGCTGTGAGGACGGTCCCTCCTTCACCCATCCTTGAACCCAAGCAGCTGGGAAGAGGCCCTGGAAAAGACAGGCAGGAGAAGCTGAGGCGTGGGAAAAGGGAGCTGTGTTACCGAGGGACATTCAAGTGGTCAAGCACAGCCATGATGTGGGAACCCCTCCTCCCATCGACCCCTCCCCTGCCTCCTTCCCTAGGACCTCTGCCCCAACTTCATTTGCAGATGGGGACTCATGCGACCCCACAGCCCTAGTCTCACCTCCCACGAGTGAGGCAACAGGATTGCCAGCCCCTTCTGTAGCAGATGGGACACCAAACACACAGAAGGCTGGGAGCTCACCATGCATCAAAGCCACTTCTTGCTGTCACAAGTACCTTTATCCCCACCAAGAGTGTCCTCCCAGCCAAGGGACAGCCGTCAGTATGGATAACGTCAACGTCGTTCCTGGCAGAGCTCCCTGCCATTGCCAGAAGGCCACGGCTGGTGCAAAGTGCGCACAGGGGACGTGGAGTGTGTACATCCAGGGTGCAGGAGAGCTCAGTGCCTTCAGCCTGCACAGAGAGCAACTGGTGTCCCACTACAGGACTGCCCCAGCATGGGTTCCAAAATACCACTGCAAAGTTGAAGTGGTTGCTCTGCTGCAGAAAATGCCTGGCACAGGGTAGAAATGCAAGGAAACCTGCTCACATCCACCGCACCTGCTGAAGGGGGATTCAGAGCTGGTCCACGCAATCTCCTGTGGCTTGGCATTTTCCTGGCTCTTGGCATTTGGCTCTAAAGTTTTCCCAAAGACAGATCACCTTCTGCAAGAATGGACATCCTGGCTGCCCACCTGCATTGTTGGTACCCGAGATGCCAGGCTCCCTCAAGCCCTTTTACAGCTGAAGCATCTACATGCCACCATGGAGATGCCGGAATAGGGAGAGAGGGGGCTAATTAGATCAGACTGACCCAGAATCTCTCTAACCCCTTGATTTGTCCAGAGACATGACACCATCTCCAGAAAACTCTGAGATTCATCTGTGTGCTGCTGTCCTCCTCCTGCTGAACAGATTCACTGAGGAAGGCTGCCAAGCACGAGCTGGTGTGAATCCACCACTGCTCTTTCCATGTATCAGCTGCGCCCCAGCAAGCAACCCAGGGGCTTGATCTGAAAGCCAAGGGCTTCCTTTTGAGACAACACAGCACTCCATGCAACAACATGGCAGCTCCTTTGGACCAGAGCAACCGGTTACGCATAGATACCCTCTTCCAGAAGTAGCTACCAATGGCCATGACACCATTCCCAACCACCCATGGTGGACAAGCACTTGGTGTGGGAAGTCTCTTTCAATGACAAATGAAAAGACTTCTCTTGCACCATTTGAAGGATATGGGCCTTAAATGGCTTAAAACATTCTCGGGTACAGCACTATGTCCTCAAGCGTCCTCCTCAAAGAGTGTGGCCGTCTCAAGCCCCCTCCTCTCCCTCCCAAGCAGAACAGTGGCTGCACCTCCCAGAGACAGAGCTTCAGGCACAGCAGGCACAGAAGTCTCAGCTTGATCAAATTACACCCACCCCAGGCTCGGTGCCTGCTTGACCTCATGAAATGTAACTAGATTGCTCCTAAGAAAAAATCAATAAGCTAAGTGTCAGTGACGACGCTGAATTCTGAGCCGTCCGGAGTTAACTACACCCCCCGGCTCTGTGCAGGTGGCCCCTGTGCTCCTTGACTCGGGTCAGTCTCTGCCACAGCAATTTGTGCTGTTACGAACATCAATGGGAACTGGGGTTTAAGTCCTTGGGACAATTCTTAAATTGTCCATTTCCCACCTGACTACAAGCAGCGAAGGCATGTCTTACCAGCACGTACAATGCAGCTGTTGGCTTCACGTGAATTTTGGGGAAGGAAGGTAGCCCATGGGCCACTTCAAATGAAAGAGAGCTGGGGGAGCATAGGATTCACAAGCCCAAACCTGGGAACCAACAGTGGAGCCACCCAAATGCCCAAGGGTGTCTACAAAACATGCGAGCTGGATTCCCTAACCTTTCCTCATCTAGGAGTGAGGGGATGGAGGGAGCAAGGGCTTTACCCGGGAGATTTAGTCAACCTGGTCAGTAAGCGTTGGCTGGGCTTCACCTCTTGCTAGACAGCCAGTGAGGCCTCCACATGCAAAGAGCTCAGCTGTAGATACCCACAGGAGACGCGATGAACCCCCACTCCCCAGACACCTGAGGTCAGGCTAGAGCAGGACAGGGATGCTCCTCCTGGGATGGCAGGGCTGGCACACTGCTCCACCTCATCATCCTGGACAACTGGCACCACCAGACTCTCGCCAAGTCTGCTCTTCACTTGCAAAGCCAGGCTGGAAGAACTACACTCAGAGATTCCTGCGGCAAGCCCTGAAGTTGCTGCTGAGGCTGGCCAAACCCAGGAAAAGTCTTTCATCTAGAGAGCCCAAAGGATGTCAAGAGCACCAGCTGCTGCGTAAGCTGGCCTTGTGGTTATAGGCATGGAGGGCCCCACGAGTGGGTCAGACCTGTCATTTGGAGCACATAAGGGAGCCAGCAAGGCAGCTGCTCTCTCTCTCTTGCCTTATTCCTACAGCAGATGCACCCCCAGCTTTCACGGCGTGGGACACTGAAGGTGGGAGAAGTAGCGGTTCCCAGCAGGGATGTGGAGGACAGTGCCAGGGCAGAGCTGGAAACTGTGCTGTTCCTCTGTAACACAGCCAAAGAATAATCAGAGTTTCACAGTCTTTTAGCGGCTGCTTCACACATCCAGCTTGGATCATGTTTGCTCCTTCTCCCCTTTCTGCCTGGCCTCACACCAGCCTTGCATCCTCCCTTTGCAGCTTCTCCTGGCTGCATCTGAGTCACTTGTCTTTGCTGAGGGGAGGGGAGAGGAGNAGCCCCTGAGATGGCTCCAGGTTGAGGGAGAACAGGGCTTGGGCATCTCCTGGTAGGGGTCACCAGCCTGTGGGACGAGGAAGAGGTCTTGCATTTACCCCGAGGGGTTTTTTGCCTTCCTCTGGAGAGAGGGAGAGGGAGAGGGAGAGGGAGAGGAGACTATTTCAGTTGGAAGGGACCTGCAACCATCATTTAGTCCAACTGCCTGATTACTTCAGGGCCGACCAAAAGTTAAATCATGTTCTCAAGGACATTGTCCAAGTGCCTGTTAAACACGGGGAGACTTGGGGCATCAAGCACTTCTTGGGGACATCTGTTCCAGTGTTTGATGACCCTCTCGGTAAAGAAATGCTTCCTAACTGGATGAGAAGCACATAGTACTCGGCACTGCAGAGGCACAGAAAGACAAACAACACACCTGACCTGTGTATGGAGATACTCAAGGACAACACAAGAGACAACGATGAATACCAGCAGATGGACACAGATTCCAAAGGAAAGCTCAGGAGAGTCTCTCATGATGGATCTGGTGACAGCCAGTTACCACCATTTCAGACAGAGCCTGTGAAGGGCCCAAACCCCACCAGCAAGCACCTGAAAAGCTGCCGTTACCTTTTCCCTTCCTTTTGCCAGCCTCCATCCAATTTAGACTCCAAACGGTTCCTGCCTGAAATATCTTCTCAGTTAAGTGTCCTGTATCTGAAGTGCCGAACGCTTTTCTCAGATCTGAATTCCCATGTCTGCTGCATTTGCCTCACTCACACGCTCCAAAGCTGTTTCACTGAAGCATTTGGGCTTTCTGGCAAAACGTGTCCCAGTTGGTTTGAACCGCCTGTTGCTCCGGCTTCTGTTACCCTTGCTGTTTGTGGAAATTTTGCATTTTAATATTTGAGCCATTATCTTGCCAGTAACAGAAATTACACTTAGAGGCCTGCAGCTTGAGAGACTGGTTTAATTCCCTTTTTCATCTGAAAGCAGACGCTATGTTTGCCTTTTTCCCCGTGTCCGGGCTGGTGAGGCTCAGGTGTCTCGTAGCCTCCAGGCATGGAATAATTATGGACAAAGCTTTTGCTCAAGTGATGCGCATACAATCCAGGGCAGGAGCCATCTAAATGTGCAATGTCTAAATCTCATCTAAATGTGCATCCAGGGCTGTGAGATGCTTCTAACGAGATGAGCCATGTATCACTTACAGACACAGTGCCACCCTGCAGGCATGCGAGCACTGCAGGGCTCCCAGTCCGGGGCTACCCAGAAGGGCAGAGCTCACATCAGAAAAATAAAAACATTTTCCTTGTGAAATAGCCCCCCAGATGTCACCTAGACCTGCCTGAAAAGTCACTTTGAACTTGCCCTGGAGTTATTTCATCTCTTTCATACTGCATATGGGAATTCGTTAGGAGATGCAAATTTCAGTGTTGAAATGAAAAGGTAGAAACAATTCCTCCACCTTTTTCTCAATGTATTCACCAGAGCTTCCCCCACTCCTGCCCCAGAGCTGGGGCTCCTGCCCATGCTCAGCAGAGGACACCTCGTAGGACAGCCAGGGAAGTAGAGCTGTGATGGAGCTGTGACGCTACAGTGCAATGACAGATTCCTGGTCCAACTGGACCATCAGCAGTGGTGCGACATCGCAAAGTCCCTGCCCACCAGTCAGCTGAACTTCAAAGCAGAGAGCACTTCATCACACCAGCTTGGAATTGGACTCAGAGCATCACATAGATCAAAAGAAACTTCTAGAAGTGTCCAGTCCAACTGTCCTACCCAAAGCAACACCAGTTTTGAAGTTAAAATTAAGTTGCTCAGGGCTTTGCCCAGCTGGGTTCTGAATATCCTGATTTAAATATCTCAGCTTGCCCAGGGAGAGCTCTACAACATTGTGTGAGAACCCCAGCTCACAACGGATCTCATTTTATCAACAGTCTTACCCCAGGGGAGAGGAACTGCCCAGACATCCCTGCACCGCTGCATTACAGCATGGTCTACACACCTTCAAACCACAACAAGAACCCAAAGTGTGCAACACGCTCTTACAACTAGGAAAGGAGACAACACCGCGACGGTGCTCACCACAGCGAGCAATAACTAACCTGCACGCTCCATTGCCTCCTGGATGGGAAACACAAGGGGACCCCAACTGTTGTTAGCTTAGCTCAGTCCCCCCCTTAGTCAGTTTAAGTACAAGGGGTGACATCTCCAAGCCACCAAGGACTTCGCTTGGCTCATGGAGACTCACATGCGCTCTAGACACTTCCTCATTTGTTGTTACTCCATGGAAGAAAATAAGCTCTTGAGCCACGGACGTGCAGTCAATTGATTCATACATCACTGGGGAGAGGCACGGACATTTGTGCAACACATTCTGTGCAGCAGCCGTGAGCTGCAATGTGGCGTCATCAGATAAATCTGTTACTCCGTCCTGGAAAACCATTTGGATTGCACTCAAATTCTCAAACTTCCAACTGGGTTCCAGGCACTATTTTTGACTTACAACAATCGGGAGCCGTTTCATAAATTCCCACCGGCGAGAGACACCGGTGCCTTCTCCCTCACCAGGCAATTTCAAAGCTGTGCTCTGCAGGAACACTCTCAACTCGGTGGACAACTGGGAAGCCTCGCTCTCCAGGTCCTGCTGTACCTTAGACAGCAGTGGCTCCTCAGCGGGGTGCAGGCACCATTCTGCACCACCAGCAAGGGTCACAGACCTGAGCGTAGTCCTCCCTATCCTCTTCCTCACCATAGCGCACACTGGTGTCACGTGTGTCAAGGTAGGTACCAGGAACAGAGCCCATGGGCCTGATGCTGCAGATGAAGAACTGGGTGTCACAGGAGCTGCATCCATTAGGAGATGGTTGATCCCAGGCAGGAGGGTCACCTCATGAGCTCCTCCAGGAGAAAAGACCATTTTTGAGCAGGGACCACCAAGGTGGCTGCTCAGGCTCCTTTCCCCATGTGCTCAAGAGCCCTAGGTCACACAACCTATAACAGCCCTTCCACCAGCTTCCATTTCGTTTGCAGCACTTGGGAAGGGGATTGAGACCCTGGCTTGGAAGTCTTCATAGAAACCTTCAGGCTCAGTGCAGTAGCTTGAAAACGGCTGTTCGGTGCCCTAGGACATTAAGCCAAGCCTCCAGCTGCCCGTCCAACAAGTCACAGATCTCCAGGTGGCCCTGTTGTAAACCCCCCCCCCCTCACAGGCATGTCTCAGATACTCTGGTCCAACATTTGGTAGTTGGGCTGAGCCCTTACAGTCTGCTAGGAAGAAAGAGAGGAGGCGAAAACCCCGGGGAGCCTTTGCAGCTCACAGACAGACAAACCCGGGATGAGACCCAGGCATCCCGCCAGCCACCGACTCAGCCTGCTCTCCTCCGAGCGACCTGCTCTGGGTCTATTTAACCATAACCACATACTTAAATAGCTGTCTTGGCTGACTGGGGCCTCGCTTCCCCCCCAGGAGTCTGGATGCTCTTTCTGAGGCAGTTCAAGCCTAGCTCTCCCCAGGCTCAGCTGGCAGGTCCCTGCCAGGGCTCCTTTCCTGCCAGCCTCCGTCAGTCCCTGCCAGCTCTGCCTGAGCGCCTGGCAGTTTCAAGCGTGCCTGCAGCATGGTTCGCAAGGCTCTTTCCCTCTTGGCAGAAGCCACGTTGCTGCTGGTGCTGCTATTCGTGGCTTGACCCGCCCCCTCCAGATGTGAACTGGTCCACACAGATCCCCTGCAAGCTCCAAGGTGCTCATGGGACCCAGCACCAAAACATGGGCCCCCACCGTCACCCCAGATACAACCTCCAAGCCACGTCCCACAGGCACCACTCCATCTAGATTTCAGCCCAAGCAGGGGGTGGCACCTCATGCTTAGAGAACAACCTGGACCACCAACGCACAATCATCACTGAGTCCTGGAGGCCTCTAAAATCATGCGATACCTCCACTCTGGATCACACAATTCCCCGAAACATCCAGACAACAGCAAGAGGAATCATTATGTCAAACAGCAAAATGAAACAGTGAGAGCAGGGACCACTGGGCTCTTGTCAGGGACATATGGTGTGCTCTGGAACATTCCTTGAAGCAAAAAAAACTTCCAAGAGAAGAGCAAGAGAAGATCTCTTCACCAGGAGAGATCACTCCACTGAGCAGGCTCGCAGTCATTGGAGCTGCACTGACCTTCCTAAGTCATGAAACCTGGCACAGCATCTCAGTCAATGGAAATGTCTAGAAGGAAACCCAGCCATGTTTCACCAAAGGGCAGCCATTGCCACCGTCTTCAATTCATTCGGTCATGGAAAATCTGTAACTTACAAGGCAAAGTGCGACTGTTCATCTCTAATGTGATTTCTACCTTAATATATGGTGTGAAGGCTGGAAACCCACCAAAGGTGCAGATGAACGTCACAGCGCTGCTGAAAACAAAGAACTGAGGGAAATACGAAAGGTCAAATAGTATAAATCTGTCCCAGGCACTGAGATTCATTGCAAAGGCCAGGAACTCATTATCTCTAGAGCTGTCCAGGAGGAGAAAAGAAGTCTCTGGAGAACGGAGTAAAGCGGGATCAGCTGCCATGGCAGCCTTCGCAGAGGAGCCGTAGGAGGAGGGGTGCCCATGAGCTACCTACCATCAAACTGCTTGGAGAGAGAAACTTTTGGGATGTAGGATGTGAAGAGCATCTTGGAGCAAACAGGAAAAGGAGAGACCCACTCAGCCCTTGAATGAGCCCTGGCAGCACAGAAATGACCCTCATTTACTGACTGTCTTCAGCAATGGATCCTCTTCCTCCATCTTCCTCTCTGAAAAGGCAAAGGACAAGCCCAAAGGGCTTGGATTTGACTTGGCTGCATAGAGGCTCCACTGCTTGGCCACTTCTTCTTGGAGAGCTGAAGTGTCTCCTGCCATCTGCAGAAATTGGAAAAGGTTGATTATGACCATAGAGAGAGGATGTGGAAGTGGTGGCAATGCCAAGAAGGAAGCAATGTCTGCCCCTGCTCCGCTTGCCATGCAGCAACATCATCTGTTGGTGCAGGACAGGCTGAGGAGCAGGTGGAAGGGCCCTCTCATCCCAGGGGAAGGCTCATGTGCTCCACTAAGGGTAGTGCAGGGCTTGCTATCCCACCTGTAGGACTCCCACCAGGAGTCCAGCTGGGAACAGGCTTAGCCCAGGATAGACAGCATCAGGGAAACCCCTCCTTCGACGGCAGCTCGCCCACCAAACGCTCCCACACATGAGGGTGGTGGCAGCATCTTGCAAGGCTCAAGGCATGGTTGGATCTGCAGCAAGCAAGAGCAGAAACAACCCGAGAGGTTGTTTATTACAGTCACGGTCACTTAACTGGCTTAAATGAGTATTTAGGAGCTATTACGGTGAATCATGACTGTGTCTGATCTGAATACGCTGTGCAGGAGACATTGCGGGCAGGCTGAGAATTAGCTGGCAAAGATAAATGAAGAAAAATTAGAGTCTGGAGATGACCAAGGAAAATACTGTTCAGTTTCAGGTGATGCACAAGGAAAGCCAGAGGAGTTACTTGAGGAGCTCGTGGCTGACTGTCCCATCAAGCAGCATGTGGCCAAGAGCTCCCCAGTTTCCAGAACCCTGCAGCGCTGTGTCTCAGCTTCAGGATAGACCAGGCTAAATACTGGAAATCAGTCAACACCAGCAGGTTTGAGTGCCAGAGGGAGGGGACAAGGACGGAGGTAAGTCCCCTCACTGAAGCAGTCATTCCAGTTCCTTTTGGGTTTATAAGTTTCTCGTGAGCAAGATTTGAGCCGAGGTGTTCACACCCATCCCACCGGGCAGGAGCATCCCTGATGTGGCGCAGGGGTGTGAGCTGGCATCCAGGCAGCACAATTCCGGAGCTACTCTGGGCAGTCTGTGATCCCACTTTCAGCAAATGAGAGATTTATTTTGTAACAATGATAATCACAGAGTTACAACAGCAGGAGGAATGGGACGAGCTATGAATATTCATAGCAGAACCTCACAGCCCGGGGCCAAAGAGCAAAATCTTGTGGGAATGGCTTGTGAGTAACTAATTTGGGTTTAATTTTGTCATGCATATAAAAAAAATATCGACCTCATTTCTTAAGGAAGTTTTCATCCTGAAGCTCCTATCTTCTCCAAAGCGAAAGCTGTCAAGAATGGAAGGCTGTAACTGTACTGATGTCGATACCTGACAGCAAGGACTTCTGGGGGCAGATGGAAGTGCCCAGCGTCTGAAAGTCAGATCATATTCACCAAATCCCACACCTGAATTTTGGGGACAGCCCCATAAGCTCCTGAATGCTGGCCTGCCTTCTGGCAACCCAGTGGCAGGGAGGAAGGGCAGCCCATGTCCAAAGAGGCTGCGTGCTGTCTCTATACAACTCCCCCAGCTCTCCCGCTCACGTGGAGCCCCTGTGGGGGAATCGCATCCCCAGGCGATCCCACCTCTTGAGCCTGGCTTATTTCTGAGTATGGCCCTCACAAAGCTCAGTGTCATCAGCACCAGTTACTCCGAACGATGGCAGCTTCCCAAGGAACCCAACACCCTCCTCTCCATCCTGCCGGCTCCTCAGGCACGCCTCATGGGGTCAGATTTGTCAGAGGCCACGAAGGGATGCGTTTATCTCTCTGACACGGCCGAGATGAGCTCAAGTGATTCCATTCATCTCGGAGGAGTCGCACGCTGACAGCCCGACAGTGCCAGGGATGCAGAGGAGGAAGCCCATCACTCCCAGCTTGGTTCCCACCGCATTTGCCAAGCACAACGCTGTGTGTGGCGCAGGGAGCTGCCTACCATGCTGGAGCCCACCACAGCCTGTTGAGCAGCCAAGGTGCTTTGGTCAGCCGTCACCTTCTTCCCACCTCATTGCTACCGGAGGGTCTCTGGATCACCCTGCCATTGTGAGACAAAACAGGAATAAGTCAAGTTCAACCTTCCAGGGCCAGCTTATGGCTGG
The DNA here is from genome assembly GCA_013397275.1 of Burhinus bistriatus. Taxonomy (NCBI): domain Eukaryota; kingdom Metazoa; phylum Chordata; class Aves; order Charadriiformes; family Burhinidae; genus Burhinus; species Burhinus bistriatus. The sequence continues at coordinate 91,693 of VYXH01011573.1, read as the reverse complement.
ATCAATACTGTGACAGCAAACTCCTTGAGCCGTGCGTTAGTCTTCTGCCTGGGAATGGACACAAGGCTCATGCCCTGCCTGGAGGCAAGATTGCAGAGCGGCTCTCACCGTGCTCAGAGACAGCCATGGGGAGACTGTATCAGGGAAGAAAACAGAACAGCGGCCAGCGGTCTGTACTCCGGCCAAGCCAGGAAAGACACCAAGCTTGGTCCTCCAGAATCAGCCTCCCCTGCTGATCTGCCCTCCATGCCTCTGGCCAGGGTTCGATGGGGAGTGAAGCCAGAACGCTGTTTGGGGGGGACAACCATCACAAGCTTTAGCGTTCCCATCTAAACCCCGCATGCCTACCCCAAACCCAGACCTGGTTACAGGGCCCACAAGGCAGCCGAAGCACAAGACAGAAGATGGGCAACAGTGGGGAACGAGGGGCTGCTAAATCCCCCCACCTCGGACTCCAGCCATGGCACCGATACTCTCCAACACAGCCTTGAGGAGTAGAAGCCCTTTCCCAGCCTCTCCCTATAGCGGTATGACCCAGAGAGGTGTTGGGGTCTGACAGACCCCCTGCCAAGGGAACAGTGGGTTTGGGGCCAGCGGGGCTCCTCAGTGAGACCTTGCAGCCTTGATCTCCTCTCCAGCCCAGGGCTTTGGTGGTGTGGGTGCTCACACACCTCTGCGCAGGCACAGCCAGGAGGGCGAGCTGCCCGGAGAGCTTACTTTTGGGAGAAAAGCAGGGAGAAGTTATCACAAGGAGCATTTTGCTTCAATCCCAGCTGTCTCCCAACGAGCAAATCAATTGCTTCTACCAGTCCCGCAAATCAATCTGCCCGAGCTGTCTAATTAGGCAGCGGACAGCTCCTTCCACACATCAGTGGCCACTGGCAACACTGGGGAGCAAAAGGTCTCATCACAGAAAGGCCAACGGTGCTTCTGAGCAGGAGTAATTACAGAATGGTGGGGGTTGGAAGGGACCTCTGGAGATCATCCAGTTCAACCCCCTGCCAGAGCAGGGTCACCCAGAGCAGGTTGAACAGGATGGCGTCCAGGAGGGTTTGGAATGTCTCCAGAGTCGGAGACTCCACCACCTCTCTGGGCAGCCTGTGCCAGTGCTCTGCCACCCTCAAAGGAAGGAAGTTCCTCCTCATGTTTAGATGGAACTTCCTACGTTCCACTATGTGCCTGTTACCTCTTGTTCTATCGTTGGGCACCACCGAAAAAAGACTGGTCCCACCCTCCCGGCACCCTCCCTTTAAGTATTTATAAGCATTAATAATGGTGGAATGTGGTATCACTCCATCACCTCCGTCCCACGGACAGAGCATCGTGTGGGACCAGCATCAGCCCCAGCCTGTCCTCCTCCCCCCATGGCCTGGGGCACAGGAAAGCATCTCGCTTTGCTTCGGATAAGGTTTAACTCCAGCAGCACCCCCTGCCTGAGCAGCCCAGACCATCAGGGACTGGGGGTGACATGGGGACATCCCAGCCTGGCCAAGAGGACCCGCATCCACCACAGAAAAACCGACTGTGCCAAGGGAATGTTCTAGGGAAGGACAGAAAATGCAGGGTCTAACCAAACTATTGCTATCTCCTGAAATTCCTGTTTGCCTTGAAATCATTCAGTGTTTTCACAGCAATATCCGAATGAGAACATTTGTCAAGAAAATACCAATACATTTCCCGTATTGGGTCAAATAAATCCACGTAGGGAAGCAGGGAGGGATTCTACAAAAGATTGAAATTTTCCACCACAAATGCCTGTAATAAATGTTGTCACTTGCATCAAAGTTTTGTACGAAAAGCTAATTCCAAACAGCCGCAGCAACATATTTTTAATTGTTTCTTCATGATTTCTAAATAGAGCCTCTGCCCATAAAAATTACTGCATTTCCTGAAAATAATCATCCATCTTTTGAGAGTTTTAGCAAATCCTGGGGGGGGGTGGGTGGAAAAAAATTACCAATCCGTGCCTGTGCCTGGTGCGTGCAGTCCTGCATCCCTCCACTGCGGGATGCTGCCGGCCCCAGCGACGGACCAGCACCGAGTCACCCCATGTCCCTGCTCGGGGATGGGGAGCAGGAGCTTGCGGGTGACTCTCATGCACGGTCATCTGCATCCTCCCTGCTGATCTTGGGCTGGATCCCTGCTGGGGAAGTGGGAGGGAGGCGATGAGGTTGGAGCCCCTGGAGATGGGGCTCTTTGCTGGGGGTGAGGGGAGCTCATCCAAGGTGTCAAACAGCCCCATGTAGGGCTCTTGCATGCTCCGTCTGCTGCAGACCCGTTCCCCCTTACTCCTGCCCAGGCCGTCCAGAATCACTCGGATTAAATGCAAGAGCCTGTTTGTACCTGATGACTAATTGGGCAGCGCTTCATCACCCAGGGTAATTGCCGTGTCTGTCCCCCCCTACAGCGACCTCCCCGCTGCCTCCTGCCCTGCAGCACTCAGCCTCCCCAAGCTTGTTAAACACTGCAACCCTTAATTGGCTTAGCCCAAAAAACCTCCACTTTGGCAGGGTTCGAGCCCTAATTATAGCAAATTATCCTTCATTCATTATTCATGAAATGCAAATTCACGCAAGCAAACAGTCCCCAGGGTTCAGGATGCAGGGCTGCGATGACTCCTAATGTCAGCTCTTGGTGGGGGGGGAAAGATGGTTATTGTCCCCAGCCACCGGTGTCCCCGAGCCACTGGTGCCAGCCTGGTGGGTCTTCACTGACTTGGGGCCACACACCAGGGCACTGAAGGAGGGAAGGTCTTCTCCTCCCCACAGCAGATCTTGGCAGCTGGATCTTGGGGCTATGGGGAGCCAGGCTGTCCCAGCAGCACTGCCAGCACCCCGCTCCATGCCTGGAGCAGTCCACCCCATCCCCTCAGGCTGGCATCCACAGGTCCTTCTGTCCCTCTTCTGCTTCCCAGTTTGGGCTTTGTCTTCTCAAAACCCTCACCAGTCTGTTATTCTTTCTGCCGTGCCCCTGCTGAGGCTGGCAGAGGGGTTCAGCTGTACTCCTCTGAGAGCTGATGGCATCACGGGCTCCAACAACTCTCTGCATCCCTCCGCCCAAGTATATTACTGACCCCCCCCCCCAAACCCACCGTTCTCCCTCCTACC
>VYXH01011573.1:66954-88581 GCA_013397275.1 Burhinus bistriatus | reverse complement strand
GCAACGTTCTCCCTGCTAGCCTCTCAAGAGCCCTGCTGGGGTCACAGCAAGCTGCTCTGCCATCTCTGAGCCCCCTGCAACATTACTGCTGCTCCACGAAAGACCCCAACCCAGCTTTCATACAGAGAATACGGAGCTCAGCAAGTGAGAGAGGACTTCCCTCTCTGAGAGAGGCTGGCGGAACATCCTCAAGACAGCATCCAGGATGGAGAAAGGTGCTGCTCAGGGACAGAGAGGATGCAGATGTGTCTGCTGAGGGACTGGACGCTGGTTAAATGGGTCCCGTCACCACCATCCTCAGCACCAGCAGCAAGCCAAGCCCTCATCAAGGACAGAGCAGATACGTCCAGGCCTCCCATGGGTCGCTGGTCCGAGTTTGCCAACTCTTGCCTCATGCAGACCCTGCTCCCCGTCCCACAGCCTGCTCAAAGCCCCCCACCAGCATCTCCAGCCACCTCTTCCCCCGGCCCCGCAGCATGGGAAGGAGCTGACATGCGGTGTCTCAGCAGAGGCCGGCAGGGAAGAGGGCGAGAATGTGTCTGCCAGCATCTTACAGCACAGATCACGTCCAGGTAATTGGGAACAGGCGCAGTAGAGCAGAACTGAGCCCCCAGATACAGTAGGTTTAGCCCGTGAGGCTGTTATTCCTATTTGTCCTGATCTGACACCCTGTTAATGGAGACACGCGTTAAATAACCCCCTGCACCGAGCCAAGCAGCCGCAGCTCCAAAGGGCTGCCAGGGACCAGAACAGGCTTGAGGCTGGCGCGTGACAAGGATGACAATGTCCCCAAACACCAGAGAGTTGGGTTAATTCATCCTCATTCAACCAAATATCCTTGGTGGGCTGGACAACGCTAGATGTCATGTACTTCTGGTGACATGCTGACCCCACTGCCAGCAAGGGTGTCCCACTGCCGAGCATCTTCTCCCACCAGCTGCTTCTCCTCTGTGAGGAAAAGGAGAAAAAGTTGCCCTTGGCAGAGCCAAAAACTCCAAGCAAACGACAGGCTGAGCTCACTGTGCTGTAGGGACAAGCTGTCCCTCACCAGCAGGCACCAGTGGGTCAGCACTGACCCGGGTGCAAACCCATCCCTGCTTCAGGAACGGGGAACACTGGCCAAAATTGTTTCTGCATGTTTCTCGTCCCTGCTGGACCAGGGTCCCACAGCTGAGCCCAGCAAGGTGCCCCAGCAGCGGCTGGGTTCTGCAGCCCAGGAATTAAAGCCTAGGTAGAGGGCACGTGTTTAAAGCACACTCCAACACTTCCGAGTGAGCAGTGTCACACTGCCCCAGACCAGGTATGACCATAAAAACCAGCTCCAGCATCCCATAGCCATGAGCTGCAACCAGGGAGCCAAAGACACCTACAAGCACCATCCCATGCCAGAGCCGTCCATCTCAGGAAGTCCTGCAAAGACCGAGGCGGTTCTGGCTGTGGCCACCTGGGGATGTGACACCTTCTGTCATAGGGACCTGCTCCCTCTGGCCTTTCCAGCTCTGGCTGTGGCCACCTGGGGATGCGACACCTTTTGTCACAAGGACCCGCTCCCCCTGGCCGGGGTGATCTGAGTTCAGGGTGCTCTCCCCAAGGAGGAGGGTTGAAGCGCACCCATTGCCACCAGGACCCAGAGCCAGGGCTGTCTCATGTTGCCGGCACAAGGGGCTCACCACTAAATATCCCCCCCGAGGACTCCAGCACTGCCGCTTCCCCACAAAGGCAAATTGCTGAGGGCAGCTACAGAAATAGCAGCTGGAGACAATGCGGTTTCAGCCAGCTCCTGATATATCTCTGACTCGAAAAGCCCTCGTCAAGCGAGCCACACATTTGCTACTGTTGGAGTACAGCGAGTAACCAGCTACACAACAAACGGTATTTAATATTTAAAGCAGAATTAAACCAGGCTTCGCAAACACGCACGTGGTACTTGGCAAAAGGTAATACTGGAAGCGATTAAACATGTTTGCAGAGCATAGGCAAGAAAAACAGCAATTATCCAAACCTCTGCGCAAGTTGTAGCGCAACAAGACCTGAGAAACGGACTCCAGGGCTGGAGGAGGGACAAGAAAATTTGGGGCTGAGGGAAGAGTCTTGTTGTGAGGAACGGCAGTAACAACAGCTCCTCTGCAGTAGGTAATCCAGGAAAAGATATAAGTCTCCTTTTTCAATATATAGAATCAATACGGTGGTAAAATTATTAAAGTGGGTAATGCGGTATTGGCTTAAGAGATTTACGATGTTGTCACAATGATCCCAAATCTCTTTATCAAGTAGAAAAGTTTTCAAAACACCTCTGCGCAAAAGGGAAATACTAGAAGCCAAATGCCGAACTTGTGGTTAAGGACGGCTTCTCCCGCCGTGCAGGGACAGATTGCTGTGGGGTCGGGAGCATGTCTCTGGGTCTCACCATGACCCTCATGCTCCTGTTTAGCAGGCAGAGGGACCTTCAGTGCTTCAAAGCAACAAGAGGGACGCTCTAATCGCTGTGCTGGCATGGGATACAGAATCACAGGAGTTGGAAAGGACCTCTGGAGATCATCTAGTCCAACTCCCCTGCCAGAGCAGGGTCACCTAGAGCCACCTCCCCCCCCCCAAGCCAACCCCAGAGCCTCGTTTCATAGAATGGTTTGGGTTGGAAGGGACCTTAAAGATCACCCAACCCCTCCTGCCATGGGCCGGGACCCCTCCCACTAGGCCAGGTTGCTCCAAGCCCCTGTCCAACCTGGTCTTGAACCCCTCCAGGGATGGGGCAGCCACAGCTGCTCTGGGCAACCAGCGCCAGTGTCTCACCACCCTCACAGTCAAGAATTTCTTCCTGAGATCTCATCTCAATCTCCCCTCTTCCAGTTTGAAGCCATCACCCTTCGTCCTATCACTCCATGCCCTTGTAAAAAGTCCCTCTCCATTTTTGAGCCCTTCGGCAGGAAGATGTGATGCTTTCCAGGTATTTCCAACGTTTAGCAGTCAGATTTCTCCAGTGACCATTTCCTCCTTGCCTGGCTCAGGCCCTGCACCCCTGATGTCATGCAGAGCCCACGTGTGACCACAGGACAGCGACACTGAAATGTAGCTATTTTTGGTTTTGCATTGGTTCTCACAGGAGAAAGCAGAAAGGGGAGGGTTACTGTACTACCAGCAACTTCATTCAACGGATGAGGCTTGCAAGGCATAGGGGAGATAAAAGTGTGCCACGGTGATCCTGTGGCCCCAGGATTAACTAATTCCAGGTCCCACATTCATCCTTTGGCATCTCCAAAACTGTCCCAGGCTGCTCCAAGCAGGATGCTGGACTAGCGCTCTCAGAGGTCCTGCCCTACCACTACTAACTTGGCTCCATCCCAACCCCAGCCCCATTGCAGAGAGCCCCGTGCAAGACCTTCATCCCCAGGAAACTCTGCCCTTTGCACTGGGGCCAGTGCAGATGATCTTCAAGGCCCCTTCCAACCTAAACCATTCTGTTGTGCTATCATATTATTATTATTATTACTGTATTTAATCCCCAGTGGAACAGGCTGGAGAGGCTAAGCCCCAAGATGCAGCCCATAGGTGCAGATCTCCCCGTCCTGGGTGCTCTCCCTGTACCAATTTGACTCATTCTTTTTTTTTTTTTTGGAGAGATTTATAAGCACCACCAAGATCTCTCCACACACCAGTGCCTTTACAGCAGCGCCGCTGCGGTGGCTGCCAGCAAGCCCAGGCCTGTGCCATGCTACTATAACTCAGTGCCTCAAAATATTTACAGCCCACTGTAAATCTGCTCACTCATGAGAAGTATTTAACAATAATTTAAAATCCTCTTCCTCCTATGTGCTGGCCGAGCACTGCCTTTCTATCCAAACTACCTGCACCTCCCAGGAGATCGCTACTTGTAACTTTAACAAAAAAAATAAATCCCAAGATAATTATCCCAAGAGCTAAAATATAATTAAGTTACACTTCCCATGGGGATGCAACAAAGCGGTCTCTCCACTGTCCCTTTAGCGCAGAGCAGTTGGGGTTTGGGGACAAGGGATGTCCCAGGGCAAGGGGGAAGTGGGTGACTCCTGGGGCAGCATCCTGGCCACAGACACACCTTCCCAGGTGCTAGAGAGGACACTTGTCGTGACCCACAAGGCACAGGGAAAGAGGTTTCAAAAGTCTGGCGAGCAGCGAGGCTCCCACTCCCATCCCATCCCAGTGAGGCTCTGCCAAGCAAAGCGGCAGATGCGAGATGCCCAGAGGTCCACCTGAGCCCCTAAGAGCATCCAAAAGGGATGCGTGGTGCGGAGTCCCTGGCTCCACCCAAGTATGAGCGTGGGCAAAGGTTTGAGAGAGGAAGAGCCAGGCAGTGAGAGCCTCCACCTCTCCTGCAACCACTACGGATCTCTCAGGAGTTGAGCAGAGCTTAGAGATGGTTCATTTTAGCAGTTGTGATTTCCGCTGCTTCTTGAAGCTCCCTCTCAGCTCTCTGAGCTCTCTGATCCAGCTCACCAGCTTGCTCATGGGGAGGAGCAACCCCCAGCTTCCCAGGCCCCATATCACGCACCAATTTTGCTGAAAAACCAAGAGGTGGATTTAGCGCAGAGTCATCTTGAATCTCAAGGTGCCCAACAAACCCATGCTGCAGACCAGATGACCATGAACACTTGGCAGATGCGGCAGTCACCAGTAGAGAACTTACAGTGGTTAACCCTCACTTAAATCTCATTTTGTTTCAGTAATTGCCTTCATGCCACTGCACCTCTGGAGAAAAGCCGCTAATGAGCAGCTGAAGGAAACCTCCCATGTACAAGCCAGAAGCCCCAAGAGGGAGCAGCCAGCACCACAACTTGCTGTGCAGGGAAGGGTTTTCTCTATCAGCAGGGCCACCACCCGCCCTGCTCCCACTTCTCGATGGGGACATTCAGGGCCGACTGCCAGTGCAAACCCTGCCCCAGTGTTCACAGGTTAAGCCAACCAACACGAGATACTGCTACCCCACCATGGCTGGGTTACCCCAGCTGTCCTAGGCAGACCAATTACTTTTACACTTTTAATTCAGATCTTTTTCTCCCACCCCCATCCCAGGACATCAGTTAAAAAAAAAGTGAAAAGCACACTGAGTAAAAGAAGTTTTGCACATGCATCATGTGGACTTGGACAACAGGTTGCACGCACATACCCAGGCTGTTGTAGATTCCTGTCTGATAGGCGACCACCTGCATCCAGCTACTGAGGAAGCAGGGTAGGAGATGGTCAGTCTTTATTTTTGGAGGCCACTGACTCAATTTCTGCATGGTCTTGGCGAGGTGACTTTCTCCATCCCTGATGAGGTCCAAGAAGCACCTCAAAGACATTCAGTGCCAATGCTGCATTTGCACTCAGTGGTCCAGATGTTCAAATAAAGGACAAGTCCCTGCACGCAGCCTGCGTGCAGAGATGTTAGATGGAATCTGTCCCAGAAAGAGTCTCACTGAATGAGGCCCACCTCAAACACTCATCCACCTTTTCCAAAGGCAGTCAGACACAGGGATCCCCGATTTCATAGGTGACTTGGGCATTGTGGAATTTATTCTCTTCAGATGTTTAGTCTGTGTACTAGCACTTAAGATATTTGAGTAAAAATCTGAAATTATTTCACTGGCAAAAGTACCAGGGAGAAACTGTGTGATGAGGGAGGCAGCAGGGACCAGGTCCCACCCACAGCCTGCCCCAAGAGAGACAGAAATACGCAGCATGGCAGGCAGACAGCAGGTCTGGGCATCTTCTAAGGGGACAGGGCAGACTTTGCTATTGAATTTGCCCCGCTCGTTGCCTTGCACTCTAAGAAAGCTGCTAGAGTTAAATATCTCACCCAAGGGCTGTGAGATAATCCCATTTACCTTCAAAGGAACTGATCCGGACACTCACAGGAAAGGAAGAACTGGCAATTATTCTCTTTAATTATAACGTCAAGGAAGTGCTGTCCCGCATCACCCTGGTTTGTGCACAGGCAGAACAGAGAAGCAGATCAGTCCTTTGATTTCCTATTCCATGATCAATCTTCCACCCCTCCCCGCAGCCTCACTTGCCATGAAGAGGCAGCTGACACATTAACCCACACCACAGCTCCCAAACTGAGCCTCCAGCAGAAGCCCAGAACCAAGAGTCCGTGGAGTTGTGCCAGCACCTCACCCTCTGACATCTTCCAGTTGCTACCTGGGACCCCCAGGCCAGGTGTGCCACTCCCCTGGCGCACAAGTCCATCTGGTGAAGAATGCCATGCTTGTAATGCACTTTACGCAGTAGGTGTGTGAACTGCACCCTCTCTTCTCATCTCACATAATACCCGAGTTACAAGAGGTGATGTTCTATCTGTTATTGCATTTTATTTACTCGTTTGTTGCTAGTCTGTCCATCCCTACTCCTGACCACTGTTCTTGCACTGCCTCCTTCCTTGCAGCCACTTACAGCCTGTCTCCTCCACACCATCACATTAATCTGACAGAGAAATGCAGTTGTGCGCTCTTTAGTGCTGACACAATGAATAGAACACTGGAAACAATGATGTTCCCCCTGCAAAGCTGTGGATATATAAATATTATCACAGGCAGCAAACTCCACCCTGCAGCCAGCCTCGAGAACCTGCTTGATGATGCCAACATCTCCATCCCGACTCTGCTCCACGCCAACAAAGAGTGATGTGCAAAGTCCAGACTGTATTTGGTTTGGTAAATTGCAAGACACTGCAGCAACAGAAGGCTTATTGGTACAACTTTGTACAAGAGATGTATGTTAGCTAAGAGCAACGTGCCTTAAAAGCACCTCTAAATTCTTTTCAGTGATGCTTTGAGGCCACCAGAGGATGACAGCAGATGGGAACTAGACTGGTCACATCTCACTCTCCGATACCCACCTCTGTCCATCACTGGAAGCACTGGGAAACATACAGGACCCAAACCAGCCTCCTTCAGTCACAATCAAAAAAGGAGCCAACAGCAGCTGCTAGTGTCTTAGACCATTCACATTGAAATCTACCATACATCCCTACAGTGCAATACTACACAGCAAAGCTTAAGGCAGATGTGTCAGACTTGCCCAGTTCACAATAGGGATTGGTATAATGAGGGCACACCAAATAGCCTGTTCTTCTGAAAAGGAACCAGCCTAGCCTCTTTCCCCCACAGTCCATCCTACAGCAGACTGGTGCAAGTTCAGAGTTGGCATCGCTTCAAGAGAGGTACAGGAAGCCCTTGGATGCAATTCTTCTCAGAGAACCTGCTCGGTGCTTGATGAGGAAATGTCCAGTAACCTCCATGCAGCATAGGGGTTGAGTTCATCCTGGTCTCTGCAGAGTGCCCACACATACAGCATCCGCAGAACCTTGTCCTGGAAGGAAAATCCTGTTGTTAGAGTGTGCGTGATGGTCGCAGACCTCCTAGCTGAGAGCTGACGGGGACATGCTCCACACTTCCTCCAGAGATGGTTCTTGTGACTTTGCTCTCTGGTTCTAAGCCCAAAAGTCCCGAGTAAGGACAGTTTGGTAATACTTGACCTTATTTTTAAATATAAATATCTGGTTTCAAATTGGTTCAGCTGCCAGGCTGCACTGCTCTCTGTAACCTTCAATCAAGTTTAGGCTCTTTCCTGTGGCCGTAACTTTGCCTCTCCCATGTCAGTCTCTAAGCTGCATCCTCTCCCCACAGCCGTACCGCTAGCTCGCACGCTTCAATTTCAGCAGCTCAAATTAGCCAGAAATTATCATCACCAGGTCTGAAGAGAGACAGAGAGCAAAAAAGCCTAGCATTGATCAATGAAAATCAGATCATACCAAGTCCGGCCACAGACACACACTAATTCTGCAACCAAATCTTTGCTGTGCAAACACTGCTTTCACCACACAGGGTTACAGTCTAGAAAAAAAAACCCCAAAATTATAAGCTTTTCCATCCTTGATGCATGTAATGAGAACGCCAGCAGTTTTGCTCATAGCGAGTGAATAAGGATGAAAGCCATATCTCAGCACATCCTGAGGCCATCACTCGTGGTCTTATGAAAACAACTCCCTGAAGAGTCACTGCAGCTACCCGTGACAAAGTCTCTGCCTCTCCCAGGAGAGAGGTGACACTGCCCAGCAGAGACTGGGCTGCTAGGAGCCCAAGTCTGGCACAGTGTCACAGATCCATCCTCCAAACCAAAGGTTATTTTGATTTTATCATTTAACCATTAAACACAAAGAGTATTTCGCTCGGATAAGGAAGTATCAGCGAGGGACCAGACTGTGCATTGGCTCAGCTCCCAGATGTGTACTTAACTACTACATTTTTGATCAAATGTGTGAATCTTTATAGGTTATAATTTAGATACACAAATGTGAGCGGGGAGACTTTCTGTACCAGACCAGTCATTAGAAAACTAAGGCTTTAGAAATATCACATATCATAAAGACATTTTTTTTCTTGCTCAGTGTTTCAGATTAAGTTGCTTCAGCTCTGCTCAGAAGTGTTAAAAGTGATTGACAGCTTGAGTCATGTAGATGTTTGGGATATGTGAGAGCGAAGCGCAGAGGGGACAGGAGAAGAAAAACACCAAAACTTTTGCCTGCGTGAGAGAGGCTCTACATCGATGTACTAGCCACAGCAATGCTAACAGGTCCTTCCTGAGTACAAAACACTAAGTACAAGCTCAAGATGAAGTGGGTAACATAACGGATTTAACATTGCCAGCGGAATGTTAATTTGTATGATATTTGTGATTTTCAAAGTCCATTTCATAAACTTGTGTATGAAAGGCAATTTAATAATACACTTCAGCATCAAAGCTCTGCTACATCTGGAAAAGTTTATGTTCTTGAACATTGGATTTCTGAAGGCATGAAGAGCAGATAAGCTTAGAGTCGCTGGCGATCTCGCTGCATGCAGCACTGAACAAGTAGCAGAGCTTTCTTCCTGGAAATGAGACGTGATGAAACATAAAATTATGTGTTTCCAAAGCAGAGAGATTTCTGGGTTTCTGATCTGGTGCTTTTATTAATAGGGTACACCTTAATCCTCAATGCACAGCGCATGCTGCTGCATATATTCACCGAAAGTGGGACAGCAAACACGTCTGGACTCTCAAACACAGATCTCTACCACGGCCAGGCATGCAAGGCAAAAATTTGTCCTTTAATCCCACAGTCTGCTGTGACAAACAGCGTTCTCTCTCACTGGCCTTCAGGACCTTAATTTTAAAAATATTCCCTCGACTTCGCAGCATTGCTCGGTGAAGGGCTCATTTTCCCAGATGGCTTTTGCGGTGCTCCACGGGGCTCCCCGATGTTGACTACCACAACCTGGTCCAACCCCATCACAGGCTGCCTGGGTCTCCCCACAAGTCACTGGGGGCGAGCTTGCAGCGCAGCAGTGGGAACTTCAACAACTGCAACTAGGTAAAAATACTGCACCAATTACAAGCCCACAATTTCTATTCGGAGAGTTTATAATTTGAGGCTCCTTTTCCCTAGAAGGTCATTTGTTCAATACTCCGCAGGAACAGCTCAGCAGTTAACACCAAATCATAGTTACCAGCCAGCCTGCATCTGACATTTGATTAAAGCTGAAGTTTTGTTTCCAATGGAGAATTTTAATGCATCTCTTTGATTTATTGCTGCTCCAGAGTAATCAGACAGCAAACGGACTTTGATATCCTGTTCAATAATTATCACATCAATATCTATCTTCTAGGAATGCAGTAATTTAATGCAAGAAATCACTATATCAGCTGTTCCTCCCCTGCAGTTGATGTGACAGGTTATAAATCAGTCCAGATGGGCCCCATTATTAAAATTAGTCCCTTTTTTTTTTGTAAACTTACAGCCTGGACTAGAGAATGGTTGCAAAAAGCCAATATTTATTAAATGCATGTATTAATTTTAATGGAAGTCTGCTAGAAACTGCCAGCTCCAGGCATCTCACAATGTCCCCCATTACATATCATTAAGCTACTTAAACTTTGCACAGACACAGACACAGCCAGAGCTGTCTGGATAGCGAGCCACTTGAAAACAAAGGTATTCCAGAAAACGCATGGGCTGCTCAAGCCTGCTGTGTCATTAACTCTGGTAACAAGTGTGTTCTGTGGTTGCATCTGACAGGCTCCATTTGGCATCACTCGCAACAGAACAGGCAGGCTGGCCTCGCCGTGTTAAAAGCTAAACCACAGCAAAGGACAACCCACAGAGATGCCAGAGATTTGCTGCACAGTAGCCGCTCCAGAAATCACCCCGTGCCAGGGGTTCCCATCAGAAGCCTGTGCCGTATATAGCATTTAATACAACTGGATATGGGAGAGTTTCATGGAATAAAACCTTGCGGCACTGTAAGGCATTTTGTACTAGTGTAGTGAGGCAGCAGTCAAAAACATTAATTCAGTGATTTTCCTCATCTCCTGCAAATGACTAAACTCCAGTTCTGTTCTTATAGTGCCCTTTATGAAAGGAAAAGGGAGAAAAAAAAAATAACAGGAGCAGGTGGAAGCTGCGTGATGGAGCTTTAATCTACAGCAGGATAGTTCAACTCTGTCCCAGAGGGTGCCAAAGGAGAACTCTCAGGCGATAACTGCAGGCAGGGAGCGTGCTGGCCAGGCACAGCAGCAACTGGAAGGGAAAGCGCTGCTGGTGGTCAGAGCTCCAGCTCCTCACTGTGAATTTAAAATATCCCTTTCTCTGTCCCTTCTAGGCATTTGCAGACTCTCCTCATATACGCTAATTCTCAATTAATGGGTCATAACACTTCAAGAGTCTGACAGGAATAAAGAGCTCACAGTGAGCTGGAATATTATTCACTCCGGTCAATGTGGGATGTGCGGACACTCACTGCTCTAGACACACCTAGATGAATCCATAACAACTGAGATTATCACCAGGGGACCCAGGGAAACTGTATACAGCCGATGAGCATTACTTACTGGATCACCTTCCACCACTTCTCCTTTCTTGTTCTTAATTACCATCACGACCTGAGCCTGAAAAGTGATGATTAATACTGGTCCCTGCTCCATCATCTTCCCCATAGCCAGCTGCAAGGAAAGAAAATCCTGTTAGAAAACAGACGATTTCTGCAGATTAATGCAAAAACACCAAGTATTTAACACAACTGCTACGGCTTGACATGGCTAACAATCCCATCTTCTCCCCAGGCTGAATCTAGTTATTTTAATCAGGTCATACCTGCTTTGTTAATACAGATGCTGTAGACCTTATTGCAAAGCATTTTCCCAGAAACTCTCCCTGTACTTAAAAGCTTGCCCAAAATTGTTCTGAAAGTTTTCATAGTTTTTCCAAGTCTAAAAATCTGGGAAAGGTGAACAACCTCAGTTCCATTATTTCCAAGTTAGAAACCAAAAATAAAAGAAATTTTGGTCTTAAAAAAAAAAAAAAAGACATTTTCTGAAGCAAGTACACCAACTGGTTTTTTCTCTTGCTTTTAAATAAATCTTCAACATAAAGTTTACTGAACTATATAAAAAGAACTAAGTAGCAGAAAGACTTCAAGGTGAGAACCTTTTGTTTGACAGGATTATTTTCCCTGTTTTAAGATCACTCCATTAAATATTTGAAGAACTTACTAACTGAAATGCAAAGAGGAATGGAAAATTAAGTTTTATTTCCCAAAATTGTACTCTTAAAAAATACAACCATCTTTCTGCCTGTATTGAGGGAATGCAGTACGCTATAGAATACTATCTTGCTCTTGAGTAACTCTGGAGTGACTGGCTACGTTACCCCAAAAGGTAATCACACTACCTCAAATTTAAAGTAGCATGATTATACTCTTTTGTATATAAGACAGACTGTTTCAAAAAACATTGCATTTTATCACATAATAAAGAATGCATCGCAAGAGACAGTTAAAAGACTGTGCCATAATTCACAAAGGCACATATATATATATATTTTTTTTTTACTCTCCCCTGAGGAAAACGCAGTACTACTGCAATGCTCCTGTGCTTACCCTGAGGGATCGGTTTCCCCTGTCTCTGCAGGAACTCGCACCCTCCCAGACCACACTGTCTTTCAGGAACCGGCTTGACTCACTCAGCAATGAGTAATGCCTTCCACCCAAGTATCGAAAACCAGATGTTGCAGCTCTTTGTCAGACCAATTTCCATGAGAGACATTTTATATGACACCAACTGGCACTGATGATTTGACAACATAAATTTGTGTGTGGGTTTCGAGGAGGAGGAGGACCGTACCACTGACTAGGCTGTATCCCTTTTAGGTACCAAGACTTCCATGCTGGTATTGCTTTTTTTTTTTTAGTACTATGAACCCAAAAAAACTCGATAATCAAGACAGTATTTATATCACTCCTCCTACACTAAGTTCAGAAACCCCATTTCACAAGTCACATTTAAAACTACATTTAGGCAGTCAAATAAATAGTCCTAAGAAATATCAAGAATGCAAAATTCCATTAAATTTAAAGGCAGTAGTTGCCTAGTGAAGTAGAGAGTGCTTAAGCGACTACCTGGAACATGAGTTCAGATGCTTGTGTTTGAAAGATCTGATTTTAATTTTAATGCTGCCAACTTTGCAGCATCTGAATTCCCTTAAATCTTCTAAATTTTTGGTTTTGTTTTCCCCCCCCCCAGACTCACTGAACTGTTTTTCTGGATGAGATCACTCAACATACTCCCATAAATCTCCCCTAGGGAAACACATTTAAAAATTTAAACACGCAACACCCTTTATCCCCCTTTCTTGCAATACAGCCAGCATAACAAGAACTGCACTCATTTAAGTTCCATATCAATCATTTTCCAGCTAAGATGTAATTTTCTTGAGAAATTTCATGCAAAAATACAGGCATCTAAAAGAAGTTAATAAGGAAACGTCTTTCCAGCCACCACTCAGAATCCGTGCACAGCTCTATACTAATTAGCACCTACAGAGGAAAGAAGTTATTTAGCATACAATGAAATCCAGTCTCCTAGACACAATACAGAAAAACTTTTGATTTAAATAAGACACCTAGAAAAAAAGCAATCATGTTTATTACTTCCCTAGCTTTAATTTTGTTAGACCACATTATTTATTGCTGAAGATAATCAGGAGAATTGCAGATGCCACTGAAATTTTCCTGCTTATCTGGCACATGCTTGCAGTTAATATCCAAAGTTACGGAAGAGGTTAGGAATGGCTTCCTCTGGGCCCAGATGGATGAGAGACAACAAGAAGCCTATCATGACCAAAAGGCAAAGCAGTCCTAGGAAGAGGACCAGACATTAGCTTTTTGTGTTGGGAGATGCCCTGTAGATGATCTTCTCGCTCCCTGTGAAGATACATGGTCATTAATCGAGTCAGTCCCACTGTTCTTTTGTAGGGCTACACAGGTCAAACCAAGTCTCCTGCTGTAGGGCATTTCCTCACATATTTCCAGAGCTCTCCTGCACCCGCTCCGGGTTTCTAATGATATGGGCGCAAAAAGAGAGAATCCTGCAAAGGGCAGCCACTATAGAAAAATCACTATCAGTAGTCTGCCTTTCAGCAAACCACCAACAGCATCAGATTTTGTTCTCTCAGTCTTCCATGACGGTTGCTGAATTCTTCCTGACCTCTTGTCTTGCAGGTGTGTGACTGCAAGTGAGCAACACCTGGCCAGCCAATACACCCAACAACATCTGGAACAGCTCTCACTTTCTGAACAGCATCCTTTTATCTCCAGGCTCCTTTTCCATCTCTACCTGGAAGTTTCCAATCCTCCACTTCCTTACTTTGGACCAGATCACCACTGGGTTTAGACCTGTTTAGCTCTGTGTTCTCTGTTCCTACAGGAATGTCCCTGCAGTTGGGTTTATGGTACTTGTCTGAATGGATCGAGCTTATAATTTTATTGAGGATAATACTGCACAGCTGCAGTATACTGGATGAGCATATCATAATACTTGGTTCCAACAGAAACATGTACTGACTGTTGCTGCCTTTGAGTCAGCATCTTTGGTGACCAAGGCAAACAGCTGATCTGACTCCAGATTATTTCCACACGTGTCTTCAAGTGCACAGCTGCTCCGTTCCCCTCCTCCCCTTGCACATGTCCTCTGAGGCAGAGCAGGTTACGGGGTATGAGAGGTCTGACTATGGGTGGCAATTTCTTTGAGATACCTTTGCCACTGCAGGAAAGAAAGATCTGAAAGAAAACTTGGGGGCCAGTGACAGATGACACTAACAACGTAATTAAATAGCAGCAAGTCTACAGTAGTACTTTTAAATAGAACACTAACACCTCTGGCTCCTCACTAAAGGGGAATGCAGAGAGTGTTACGACTGTGCAGACATTTGGCCACAGTCTCCAACTACCAACACTGCTCCTAAGGAGGCAATGGCCCCACTCACTGCCATGACCTCCCCACTCATCAAGAGCCATCCAGAACAGCAGTTTAGTCTTTCTAATAGCCATTCCTGCATGGCACAACCTCGAGCCATGGAAGTACTGCGCATTATCATCCAGAGTACGCACCAACAAAGCCCTTCCTGAAAGCACCGGATCAATGCTATTTGCCTTTATTATTAGCCTTTCTTAGTCTAGATGGTGGAGATTAAGACCAAGGTGCCCTGACAGAGAGGACACAAACCACAATGTTGTAACTTAGGCTTGATCACACCGTAGCGTATCTGTCCCATGAGCTCTCCCTGCCAGCAGCACTGACCTGCTCCTCTGTTAGCAGAAATGGCAAATACCAGAGTGGCATGAGGCAAAAAAACCCCCAGTAATCAGAGCAAAGAAGAAAATCCCTCCTCAGGTCACAAGTTTCTAATTCATCCCCCAAGGTGAAATACAGAAAAAGACACTCACGTCAATGTTGTCAATGTCAAGAACCCTGGACTGGAACTGAAGACCCATGGCTTTGGCTTGCTGGATTGGATGGGCAAGCTGACTGTAAGTCTAAATGAAGCAACAAACTTGTGTTACACGTTTGAATTTGTTCTGTCACAAAGAAAAAGGGATTTTCTGCTTAGAGAGAACCATCAAACAAGAGAAGAATAAAAGTCAGGTTTTCGCAAACATGCTGAACACATATGTCTTGCAAGATATCAAACAGCTACATCAAATGCTCTGGGCTTCACATAACCAAATTCTCTATAAAAATCCCACCTCTCTTGGCCAGAACAGCAGATCCATCATTCACAACAGAGTATGTTCACCGAGTGCAACTGATAGCCAAGGCACTTACGATTCCGATTTGACAGCAAACAAGGAGAAAGTGTCTGGGAACCAAGCTATTTTCCTAATACCCAGCCAGACCCTGGAGGCAGACCAGCATTTCCTGGCTCCTTTTAGGCACATGCACATATGCTTCATTATTTATGCACTGAGAACTGTTGTTGGGGATAGTGAATTTCTACTTGCTTCCAGCTTTATCACCATATTCTTGGCAGGTATCAAACAAACAGGAGGCAGTCCCTACCTACCTCCCCACCATGGATCTTCTGACCTTCATCACAAGTATTTAAATGCAAATATCCTACAGAAGTTACTGGCAAAGTCACTAGAGTGAAGTTGCAGTTACAGATGAGGGATTCTGAGGACAGCAGGCAGAGACAGCTCTACGAACCACAAACTACACCTAAGCCAGTGGGCTGATGGCAACCTGCAGTTCGGTCAGTATGCCTACCACTTAAATAAGTTTTTACTTTACTGGTTTGTATTCCAGCACTTTAGTGATCAATATC
This sequence comes from Burhinus bistriatus, assembly GCA_013397275.1. Lineage (NCBI taxonomy): Eukaryota > Metazoa > Chordata > Aves > Charadriiformes > Burhinidae > Burhinus > Burhinus bistriatus. The sequence continues at coordinate 72,929 of VYXH01011573.1, read as the reverse complement.
ACACACTTAACACTTGCAGTATGACCCTGTTCAAGAGCCTTTCCACCTCCTGGATTCACATTACTAGACTCTCATTTCCTCCCTTGGCTTATTTTACGAATGATTATTGACTTATGAGCTCTCAAGATCGTAGAAGAATTCTATGGTGTCATTTCACAGGTTGCTTGAACCAATAAAGAACTTTTTTTATTTTCAGGCTGCTTTAAATATCTTACTCTTACATACTGCATTATTGTTACAAAGATGTTAATCACAACTAACAACAACAAAAAAATTAAATACAAAAAATTGCCTCTTCCAGCATGTGCATCTCCAGCCCTCTGGTGGTGGTGATCAGTAAGCAGAACATTCCCTTTAAGCGGTTAAATTCTTTAGAAACAGAAAAAGTGTGGGTCTGCATTGCCAACAACACAATTATTTTGGAGCAGAGTGAAGACCAGAACAGATTTCTATCTGTGTTGTCAGGAAAGGATCTGCTTTCATGAAGTTAAGTGGACAATAATACAATCACTGAATTGCAACCAATTCATACTCACTGTTTCAAGAAGTGGATGCAATACTGAAAATCTATCCCAGTACAAAAACAAAACCAGTTTTTGTGCAACAAAACAAAATGCAGTTTTCTGCAGTGAGATTATCCAGGCTGCAGATTATCTATGCCACAATTTCAGAAAAACTTCAGCCTGCCAGGATTATTTGCTGGGATATTGCAGTGGAGCTGTGTTTATGTAGTAGCTCCAGGGACAACTTGACTATGTAAGCAGAAAAGCATCACCTTTTTGGGTCAGCTCAAATGTCTCTGCACCTTCTCACCCCGTATCAGGGACACAGGCTCCACTAAAGTCCATCCAAATCAAGAAGAGCAGCGCAGAACTGGAGCTAGTTAGACTAGTTTGAGTTTCTCTCTCAATTCCCCTATCTGTCTCTAAACAGCTCTCCTCTCATATCCAGACTATTCCAGAAGTCCAGCACGTACACTTGACTGCATTAGTGTTTTATAGCATGAATGCGTTACATGGGGAAGCAGCTGGGCAAAGCAGGTAAGCAAGCACGGATGGCACAATACACCTGCTTACGAGAATCATAACCTTTTCAGACATTTTTAGTAGCTCTACTTACCGCTTCATAGCACCAATCTTTGAGGATATCAAGCTCTCCAGACATCATAGCCTAAAAGAGAAAATCAGATAAAATACAAACATTTTAAAACACCTCCTATATCAAAGGGTTGAAATTATCAGCACTTTCAGCAGCAAACTACTTTAAATCCTACACCTTGTGAAACTCTGAAGGAGGACAGAGGCTTCAAAGAGGAACAGCAGTCAGAATTTCTATAAACACACATGTACTGAGTCAGAAGTACATAAACCTTTCAATAACTAAGATAAAAGCTACCTTAAACCTTCCCATCCAAAAAGTCGGCAGAATGCACGCTACCCAGAAATCCTGGGAGGTGGGATGTAACAGAAGCAGGAGTACAAGCCAGAAGCAGATCTACAGTTTTCAAGACTGTGAAAAATTCAGGGCACAGAATGAACAGAAGAATCACGCTGCAACTCAGGAAAAGGTTTATCTTTAAAACACAGTGTAATAAATCCTTGGAATTCCTAACAAGACACATGCTGGGAATCCAGCAGATTATTTTAAAATAAAGGTAGTTATACGAGGCAGGGCATTTTTCAACATAAGGCTTATAAACCATAGCTGATGGCACCTGTAAGCTGGCTGCCTACGGTATGAAAAAACCTCTCCTGTGAAAAATTCATTCTCCAAGAGTCAAGAGCCCATTTTTTGCAGCTTGCTTTAGTGACATGGCACCGTAAGGAAAAGCAGATTCACTATGACAGCTCTGTCCTATTTCACTGTTGACACTACAGTTCCCGTCACACAAGTCAGTCACTACAAAGACAGCCATGACAAAACCTAACTATGCATCAGTTTGGACGTTTGTATCTGTAAGCATCAGATTATTTTTTATTCATCCTATAATGCTACCTCATGACTAGGAGTATTATAAGTAATTCTACATGTGTATTAGCATGTATTAATTTGAGACATAATCACTCACTGCACTGTTTTGTGGGATAAGAAAATAACGCTTTTCTCTCTCAGCATTTGTTTATCTCTTCGAGCCTCATTTTTTCCAGTCTCATACAAATCTCTCAAAACAATTTCTGCTGTAGTTTTTCAAATCCCCTACTTTCACTCTGTCTTTTCTGACACACTGTTATGGTGAGAGGAACTATATCCATTTATACTTGAAGTCACATCCTTCATCAGTGCTATCTCTCTGAGTGGTTTTACACTTTAGTTTTTAAAAACATTAAGTTCCACATACTTCCTTGACTAGTGCCAGAAATATTTTCACTAAACCATTTGTCATGACCTGGTCTTCTTCCCAAGCAGTCACAGATCATTTAGAATCCAGCAGCACATACGCACCAAATTCTTTCCCTTATCAATATTTGATATCAGCATTTACCCAGTACTGTTCATTCACCAACTTCAGTTTGATCCCTCTGATGCTCACAGCATTTCTCATGGGAGAAGATGGTTAATTGTTTTCGAGGTGAGAAAAAAATTTGCTAGTCTACCAAATTATGAAATACAGTTTTAAACTAAATTGTTATGTGGGATCCAACCTCCTTTTCCCAAGGTTATCTCATGTTCTGTGCAAAGCTGGATGCTTGAGAAGCAAATGCTGTCCCAGCTTTTAATTTTAGCATCAGAAAACTAAAAGAAAAAACTTCCATGTTACAGTAAAGGAAAAAAAACAAAACAAACGCATCATACTCTGTCCCACCTTACCTCCAAGACATTGGGGATTATATCATACTCGCATTGCTTTAAAAACTGATCTTTGTCAAAGGACGGATCCACTTTGAGTATCTCTGTCAAAACCTCAGACATTTCTGTCTTCGAGAACAATCCACCTAATAAAACAATTCAGTGAGACTGGTGGCAGGACAACTGTCACCAGAAAACAAGAGAAAAACCTTTGGTTATATACCAGAGGGGAGGAACAGTCACCTGGGAATGACTGCAGGTTTTAAGTTAGGCTTGAGATTTATCCCATACAAGCACTTGTCACCACACTGCATTTCGATCCAGTAGCAGGTTGATACACTGCATGATACTGGATAATGATTTGTGCAAAATATTATAAAGCTCCAGAATCTGTCCCAAAGGTTAGCACCACATGGAGGACAACAGCCCTAACAGTCACTAGGGCTAGAGATACACTTCCACAGCAATGATGAAACATTACCTATTAAGTCAGTGACTTTGTCTGTGACAGCTCTGGAAGCTCGAATGAATGCGTTATCACTTTCATCATACTTCATTTTCATTTCAAAGAACCCTGAAAGGAGAGGAGACATAAGCTGCAGTGTCCTTCCACTACATTCCTGAATTAGGAAACAATACGCGATGGGTTACAGATCAAACCTGCTAGTTCTCTTCTAAATCTCTTTTTTATTAACAAGTTTCAATTTCAACACTTACTTTTCTCCCCATTTTCCCCGCAATGTTCTTAACTATCAATAACTGTCACTAGGAGAATGATGGTTTTTCCAACGTCAGCAGCCAGAAACTCTGGACCTTCTATGTAGATTTTCAAATAGAAACTACACTAGACTTGTTTAGACCAGTAACAGACTGCTTACACCCCTTGATCCAGTCTACTACAAGGGCTAGCAGGATGTGAAACCGACACCAGAAAGTTTAACTAGGGGGAAGAGATCAAGAACAGACCTTAAAACTTGCCAATTTTTAATAAAATAGCAAGACATCAGTAAGGATGCAGTTTTTAAGCAGCTCTAGGTACTTCTCAGCCTTGATAAGAAAGCAAGCCAAGATGTCACAAAGCTACAGAAGTCATCCATGGGGAAGGAGAACTGCAAAACAAAATCTCAAAGGCAGAAAGAAGGGCAAGGATTGGAACAAAAAGAAAAAAATAAAGCCATTTAAGCAAGCAGGCATTGTTGCAACAAACTAAGAGCTCAACCAACCCATTATCTGCCTCTGGACACCATCAGATGGACCAGAACTGCAGAAGGTAGTTGTGGGATAACAGGCCCTGCAGGGAAACTTCTTCCCACCACATCAATTAACAATTGGAATCCTGCCCTGAAGCCTATGCTCCTTCCAAAAAACGCACAGTGTTCTTGGTACAGGTGGTACATAAAGGGAGAGCACACACTGTAAAGCCTGGTGCAGCCACATCTGCATTGTTGCCTGAATTGCGAAACCACAGTCTTGGAAATATGCACAAAATCTAGAGAACACACAGATGGCACAGGAGTGGAGGATGCAACATGTGGGGGCTTTTCGGAGCTATGAGCATCTCTCCTTCGAAAGGCTAACAAATGGGATGTAAAAATCCATTCTTGGATACCTCCCAAGGAGCTCTGCTTTAAAAGATGTTGGGAAGAAACACAATCCAAAGTTAACTTTATGTTGCACTTCTACACAGCCTTTTTTCCCTTAACAAGTCATTTACCCTGCAGTACGCTGGCAGCGATTACTTTGGTTTGTTGAAAGATTCTGGTCTCAGGCTTCTTTATGCCTTTCAGAAACATTTAGTGTCTAGATAACTACCAAAAGTCATTGCCCACTGCACTACAGATATTCAGTATTTTTAGATTTTGCAATAAAAACAGAAAGGAGGCAAAGTCCCATGCATTCCAGAGTTCTAAGCAGATGACAACAGAAACCAGCTCACTGAAGACAAAATTTTTCCTTGTTATAAGCTCAAGGTCAGGAAGAAGAGATCTGCCTGCCCCCTCCCTGGTGACACGCATGCATGCCCTGGCCTCTTCCTAGTGCCAGAGCTGACTAGAAAAAAAAAAAATAGAAAAAAATAACAAAGTTCAGTTCTCTTTAAGCAATGGCGAAAGCAGGTTTTGGTACCTACAGGGAGCAGGGACTGCTCAAAAACAATGCCTGACTGGGGGAGGGGTCTGAACACAGATGGAGCAGCTTGGAAAAGCTGCAGTGTTGTCAACTACGCCTACCTTCCATTCACACCACCTCACAGCAACAGCTACAACAAAAAAGAAATGGCTATGATTTGCATTATGTTGAGACTAGTTGCACAGATGGCATTAGATCCAACACAGCAAGAATCAGAACAGGGAAAATAACGTGCTACTCCTTTGTCTTTGGAACACTTACTATTGAAGACCACATTGTTGTCCTTGAAATCTTTCCACTGCTGATACCATTTTGAGTCTTTATGCAGCACCATACCCATGGCCTCCCTAGAAAGGGCAGAAGACATGGGTACTTGTGAACAAGTAACTTACAACCGTGTGAGAACAAGAAGGACATCCTGACAAACGTCACTGCAGCATGCAGTGTTATTGAGGCTGATACACCACAGAAACGATATACGACTTAGTGGAGCAAGGCAGAAGAGAAAGCAAAGGAGCTCTGACTTAGTCCTGCCAAACGTAATTCAATAGCAAAATGTTAGAACCGAGAAAATACAACACATGCGCACATCAAAATTCCAGGTCAGAACATTATGGACCCACCTGATAATTTCAAGTGCCCAGTTTCACTATGGGAAGATTCAGTATCATCAACTTATGCTGGAAATTTGCTCCCAGACCTACCTGCTCTGCCAGGTCATGCCTCACCCCACAGTCTCACTTCCGCACTTGGATTTTAACCATCCCTGACCTGTAGTTAAGTTTTTATCAAATTACACACAGAAATATTCACTCTAAATTACATCCAATACGTACTCATTAGCTTCAAATATTCGCTCTTCTTTAATCCTCTCGCCTGAGAATTCTGTTCTTTTTCGTAGTCGCTCTGGACGTTTGTAAGGACCAGTCTGCCCTAAAACACTTTCATCTATTTCCTTCTTAACGGTTTCTACTCCCTGAAAGGAAAATATCCCTATTAGGTTGATTTACTGTCCCGTCCCACCCCCCTTTCCCAGAAACTGAGAATTGATTCTGTTGAAG
>VYXH01011573.1:28876-64948 GCA_013397275.1 Burhinus bistriatus | reverse complement strand
GCCCCAAGCAGAAGGAAGAATAATTCCTAGTATCTGAAAGCAGCAGAAAAGAAAGACTTCAGGACACCAACAACAAACTGCAAAGCCACCTGAAAGGTCAATAAAATCCAAGTTCTAGGCCCAAGCTTAAACAAACAGAAGTATTGCTTTCCCCAAAACAAAAAGGAGCCTCACTTTTTATAGAATTCTACACACCTTCTAGCTGAGAAAATAGCTTCGAAGCAAACTGGGTTTTGCCAGAGNTTTGAGCAGTGCTCTCTAATGACTGTACCTATAAAAGATCTGTTGCAGAGTAAGTGCACTTTCCTATTACAACAAGACACATGCAGGCAGAAAGGGATTTTATATATATTCTATATACAGCTATTTGCCACTCTGCGTTTTTATTGAGGACACGTTAGTTATGTAGCCCAAAGCCTCATGTGGCTTTATGGTGGTTGTTATTTTTCAACTTTATTTTATGCAGGAATTTTCTGGAGAATACACAAAGTGTTCAACACAGCTTTGCCAGCACAAGCTTGCCTCCCCTACTGAAAGTCAATGTCACTCCTCCCTCAAGAAGGTTACAACAGTGCTCAGGGCCTTGACGGAATAGATGCCAGAGGTCTGATATGAAGCAGAAATTGGAGTTTAAGTGACTTTATGCATCAAGGACAAGCAAATAAAAAGCTCAACCTGCTCCTACTGACTATAAAAGACCATCTGAGGGATCTGGCAGAGAAGAAGACACAAGCCTCTGTGGATACCATCTAGCTCTAGATTATACAAATAAAATATCTCCTAAATACTGAAGCAATGGGGATCTCGAAATGAGACTACAACTGCAATTTCTAAGATGGAGTATTTGGTTTTCTGAAGCAGTAGACTGACTATTCTAAGTTCTACATACACACTAGAAAGTTTAGCAAGCTACACGGACTGTTTGCAGTCTATAAAAGCTCTGTGAATCCGTTAAATCTGGCAATGAATCAAAAGGTTTATCTGCTTACAGGGAAAACAAAACTTTAAGCCTCAAAAAATATACTTTAAGGTCCCAGAAAATCATTCCTCACTTATAAGGTCTGGCCTAGCAGCATGTTTCATAGCAGGAACAAACAGTTCTTAGATTAGGAGGCTGCTGGAGTAAGATAACAGGTTTCATTACAGACACACCAAAAAAAAAAAAAAAAGTGTATGATGTGATCTGCAGCTACAGCTAGAAGTGACCTTTAGCAGATAATGCCTTATTAGAAACACAGAAAGAGGGGAACTGACACGACTGACACTCCACCTGGCCTGGCATCTCCTCTTAGAAGGGCTAAAGCCAATGCTTCAGAGGAAGCATGAGAAACCAGTCAAGGGGAAGACTTCTTTTTAGGTTAATTACCAGCTGACTGGGTGACACCAAAACATATGAGCGCTTATATATTTACTAGAAAAGGAGAGCTTTATGCAAGTCAGTTTGTTCCCACGAATACCACTAGTATCCATCTACAGAAGACATTTGCTACCCTACTCCACAAGCACAGCAACCAATTTTTCCAGTAACATATTTTCGCAGAAGCTCAGCTACTTGAGACTTACACTTTTCTAGGCTTGCTGAGTGAACGTTAGACCTGCAAAATGCATCTCCTGAATTTATCAGCTTATTCTAATGGCTCACAAGGTCTTGCTATAAGAGTTTTGCATTTAATTTTATACTCAGTACAAACTCGCACGTAACATCCATGTTAATGAGCCGTGCCCGCAGCGCTGGGTCCTACAGAGGCACAGGACTTACATACCTGAGAAATAGCTTTGAAGGCTGCCGTCTTGCCTAATTTCTCCCCTCCTTTTGTCACTGACTCCGCAGACTGCTTTGCTGTTTTTGCTGCTTCTTCCACACCTTCCTTTATCTTTCGGCCAATATCACTCTTACTTACTTCATCCAAACTCTGCAACAAAACAGGAAAGAAAAGGTCATTTCAGATGAAACGGGTGAAAACTTATTTTGAGTAACTCCTCTTTGTGAATGCTAAAGACCTCCTACTAACACACACAAGGCAAGACTAACCAAACCTAAGGTGAACACAGTTACATGTCACACGGGAGACTTACCGGCACACTGTGGCTTGGCACTGCAGCATTAGCCAACACCCCTGCGCAGAACAACAAATTTGGCTATTCATGGGACCATATGCATTTGTAATAGCTGCTACCCATAGGTTTAAATTATTATTTTTTTTCTTGGCATCAAAGAGAAGGACCGATAATGCCAGAGTTAAAATACTGCAGCCCTTTCCTTTGAAACAATCAGGTACTTCTTGCTTCTTAAGAGAAGGTACAGAAGTGGTTGAGATAGTTGTCTGCTATGCAACTCTTCCTGAAGAATTAAAAACGCTTTTCTCAGTCCAACATCTTCATATACATCACTTTGGCCATATTTACAGAGCCAGGATCTTGTATGCAAGAGGTTTAGAAAGGACTCTGCCAGTAGCTGGTCACCCTTTCACTCTGCACCAGCACACATCAGACCCTTGAGGATCTCAGAAATCTCACTGGCAGCCGGCAACCAATCCTGGCTGGGTCACAAGCCACAACCTCAGAGGAAGAGAAAGGACAGGATAACATGACCAAATGGTTTTCCCCAGTTTTCAATGAGATTTGGCTAATAAAGATGCTTACAGCACTCTCAGCAGTACTGAAAAGATACTGGTTATGTCCACATCAGCAAAGAGCATTACATCCAGCTCATAACTGTACACACAGTGAAGCCGCTACACCAAGCCACACCGAGACAGAATGAGTGAAGGAGAACAGCAGAGAGCGGGGATCAGGTCCACACAAGCTTCATATTGCACAGAGTTTAAGTCCAGTGTTTGGTTGGCCATTTCTCAGCAGGGACCCTGCACCTGACTGCAAGCGTCAGGAACAATCACACAGGCTTTGATCTTAAACCTCTGCTGAAAACAGCCAAGGTCACTCTGCTCTGAAGCAGCCTAGCTATGACCATGAAGTCCATGCACTTCAACTGACAGACAAGGAACAGCCTCCTGAAGTACCTCTCAGCTGTAACTTACTGCAGAAAATCTTGTGCTCCCTTCAAGAAAAAGAGCAGTAAGTTTGCAGTCACTGCTGATTTAATTGCTTTAATCAGTAGGAGGGAAAAACAAGACTCGAGTGCCTGCAAGTAACTGTCAGGGTGGCAGACAACGCAACAACAGCCCTTCTCCGACTCCTCTAGCTCAGTGCCACCTCCTGGGTACTGACAGGTCTACAGCAGAAGGAAGGCTAACAATAAAGCCAACAGCAGATCTTCGAGCCAGCTGACTAGCGGGCACTTTCGCCACAAAGGAGTGAGTAGGACCAGCATTGTCCTCTCCTGGATCTGCTCTCTCCTCCTCGTGGCAGCCCTGGAGACTCACTGCAGTTGGTGCAGTCTGAGCAGGCAGGAATCACTGGGTTACCAAACTGCAGGCCCTGTCCTGTAAGTCATTCCCTGGCTCCTCTGGAAGCAATGGGGGGAGATGCTGAATGGATGGGGATTCCTTGACTTCACTATGGTGCCCATGGTGAGAAGGGGGCAGAAAAGAGGGAATAAGGAATAAAAGGTCTTGCACCCCACTGAGAACTGCCCAAATAGCCCAGTTTTGCACCAGCTGAATTCACAGACACTGTAACACTGCAGATCACCTTCTACAGGTGCCACGTACACCTGATTTATTCTATATTTAAAATACTATCAGGAAGACTCCTCAGAAAATTTACTCCAGAGATAAAAGTCAAAGCATACAAAACACTCAAATACATCTGCTGCCTGGATGAACTTGGACAAGAAATGAAATAAATGAGCACAAACTGCAGTGCTTAGTCCCAACCTAAAAAATAACTTGAATTCAATCACTTAAAAGCAGATCTACATAGACACAGTGACCTTTAAAGTCTGAGCATAGAATGGAAGACACTCATACCTGTTAGGTATGAATGATGCCTGCTCCTACAGGCATTTTGTTATTCCCAAGACACACAGAGCCATGGGATCACTTAGAAGTGTGCTAACTTAGAGGAAAGCAACTCAGCTATACCACCAGCACTTCTGCGTACAACACCTGGAGCCTCTAATGTTGCAAGTTTTTTTGAACATGCAGTAAAAAGCCCCAAGCCCCATCACATTAGTAGCAAAAAGTATCAGTGTGAAAAGCATCACACCTCTGAAACAACTTCCCAGGGTGATCTTCCAGCATTGTTCTAACTTCCTTCCAGTGGAAGAACCACCTTGAGGCTTTTTTTTTACTCCTAGACAATGCAGAACCATAACGACCACCTCCAGCCTCCAGATCAGAGAGGAATCACTGCACAGTGCCCATCCTCTGACCATACCCTAACTGCATAGATCTATCATACACCATTGCTGCAATTTCATTAATGAGTCCAGCCTTAAAGATTCAGAATAGTGATCACCTTTGGAATAGCGACCACCTTTCACCAAGAAAAAAGAAAGGGTGATAATTTGAATGCACACAAAACACATAACCTTAGAGCAGAACTGCCTTAGAGAAAGGTTTTTCCATAGCTGCGTTTTACCTCTTTAACTGTACCAGTGATTTCTTCCAGTTTCTTTTTAATCACTTCTGAGGTCTTCACTGTTTCAGATTCAATGGTTTTCTGTGGAAAAAATACATGCCACATTTAACTACAAGGACACAAAATACTCAGAAACAGTTTAGCACACAGCACACCCCATTAATACTGTAACGGAGGGCAAAAAGAGCTACACCCTAGGGAGTGTGCTACCTGGGTAACCAGCATCAGCATTCCATTTTTGCAAGTAATGCTGTTTATCGTTCTTCAAAGAATGCAAAAGAAGTATTTAAATACTGCCAACATTAAATTTAATGTCTCATTATTTTATCTGCCCGTTATTTCGGAAATCCAATGAATGGTCTGCTGGAAAGATTTTCCACAAAAAAAAAAACAAAACAACACCCAACCCCCAAAAACACTTTAAGGCATCCATTTAGCAGTCAGTATTTCCAGCCAAGCAGAACTTCTCATAAAAATAGGCATGCTAAACTAAACAGTTCATTTGCAGAAAGATTCAGATTTACATTCAGAACAGTAATAGCTCAGTGCCTGGGCAATGAAAACATCTAATGAATTCACGAGGGAGACTTACATATTTCCTCCTTGCTTCTTGTAGCGCATCAGATTCTTCCAGCTTTTTAGCTTCGTCTCGGAATTTTTTAATACTTTCTTTCATCTCCTTGTTTTTTGCTAATTCCTGTTTGATGTTCTCCACAAAACCAGATATAAAACCCTTTCTTCCTCCAGAAGAGTAGCATCTAGACTAAAGAAATTCATTACATGTTTTAGAATTCAAAGAGACATTAAATTAAACAAGTATCAAAGCCAGCAGGTAGATTTACTTAAGCCAAGCAGTGGGTAACTTCTAATGTATTAAATGTTGTGGAAAACATACAGCTACCTTGAAGAAGCAGCAGCTTACCCCCAAAACATCCAGATGTCCAACACATTCCTAATGCCCTGTGAAGTACATCTATATAGCCATTAAAAAAAGATGTTTCTCCAGAGGAAGTGTAACTCCAGAGGTTAGTTCAGGCTTAAACAATTTGGTAGACGAAGTCACCACAACACCACCCCTGAATTCTGTCACTTGGACTCAGCTACTACAAAATTCCTTGAGTTCGTCATCTTAAAAAGTGGAAACTTTCAAGCTAGGACTGGTGCTTCTCAGAACACGTCCACATCTAGTAGATCAGTACTCTAATGGGAAACCACTTTCAGCCTGAAATTAAAAAATCAGCCGTTAACCAACCTGATGGACCTCTAAAACAGGCTTCCTCATTCTATACACTGTAGCACTGTGGACTGCAGGAATGGGGTATCTTCTGCATATAAGCCACATGCCACTGATGAGGCATTTCTGCATCGAAAACATAAGGTCAGGTTAGTGCACAATACAAGATGACAGCAGTCTTAAAGAGCCAAGGAAAAAAGGAAAGAATACTGCAAATAGACAATATCCACTGGTCTTCTGGGAACACATCCCAAGCGCTGCCAAGAAACACTGCAGGCTGGTTTGATAAGAATCATCCATAAAAACTCTGTTACGTGTTTGAGCAGCGCTACGTCCACTTACAAGTTCATTTTGATAAAACCAAAGTTGCAGTCCAAAAGGGGGCAATACACTTTTCACAATGACTTGAGAAAACGTAGGTGCTTCACAGAACCGTGATTTTATGAAAATGGTCACGAACAAGTAAACCCATCCTTGAGTTGAAACATTTGTTTGATAATATTGTGATGTGACATGATATAGAAACATTGTTCCTTTCTGGGAAAACAGGCTTTAAACATAACTTTCTCCCAACTGGGAAGGAAACCCAGGACCCCTCTGTATATAAGCTTCATGCTGCCTGAAGTCAGAGACAAACATATTTTGCCTCAAGTCACTGAGCAGAAAAGATACACTAGAATTCCACACACAGAATGATCACTGAAAAATTCTGCTGCACCTTCCTGAGATCACAAGCTGCAAACTCTTGGATCACATGGCTAATCCTTTAGTTCATTGTCCTGGACTGAAAGCAGACTATGCAGAGCTCGTAGATTCTTGTCTTTACTCCCTTAGAATGATCTTTCATCACTGATGTAGCTCCTCTTTCCCACATTCTAGGAAAAATCTATTCAGCCTATCCTTGGCCTCCAGACAGGCAAAAGCTGCACGTTTTACCTCAAACTAACCTCCTGTTCTTACCAAATCTTTCTCTGCAAGACCATCTCTCAAACTGCTCACCCTAGAAGATAAAGAAAAAAAAAAAAAACACAAAACAAAACATGGACAAATCACATGGGCTTTGCCATTAAAAGACTTTGGAAAACGATTTGTAAGCTGAGAATATTTAATTCTGTGTCCAAGCGAACAATAACAAGTCCGCCTCTTTATCAGGCTCCGAGATGTTGAAAAGGTTTTGTAACGAGCCACACTGTCTGGTTTTGTGGCTTCAGTGACGGCACTGCCAAATACCATGAGCTGAATCCAGACTTTATATCTGAGAAGCAGTAACAGCATCGTTGCCCCGCATATCCTGCTGGCCCAACGACATGCGTTACATTAACTCACTGGTTTCCACCCTTCTATTAAGTCACACTTTTAAATTCAGCTTCCTCTTATTTGTAGTTATACCTCAGTTCCACTAGCTTAAAGTGGCAAGTTTAAATCAAGGAAGGAAATGCTCTCCATAGCCTATCTTCAAATCTCACTGCCCAAGTCATCAATTGGGCCAGGCTTTGAAGCAAGCAAGAACAAACTAGATATTACATGCGTGATTCAAACATCTATATTAACTGTGAGAACAGCATTAAAACCTGGGGCAGATGGCCTGCTGGATTCAACTGACTGAAGTTCTTGACCAAAAGGTGCATTTCTGCCATGCTACTGGGCAGAAACAATCCCATGTTTAGCTTTGGGCAAAAAAGATCAACCACCTTCAAAGTGTGTCACGCTACAAAGTGGTTTTTAAAGCCAGAACCTTTGCATTCAGTTCACACGCACATCCATTCACCTGCTCAACCCAGGGGAAAAACCCGTGTTTAAATTTAAACCTTGCAAGAGGCCACCAGCGGAGCAGCTCTGCGTCACAGAGAGCTCTGCGAAGACTCCCTGGAAGCTCCAAGATGGATCTGGGCTGAGCTGACCTGAGCTGTCCCTCACTGCTGAGCTCGATGGCGGCGCAAACAGGGACACTGAAGCAGGGTGAGGAGCCAGGGCCCGGTGCCGCCAGGCGCCATCACTCCGGGCCTGACAACTCTCAGGGCAGGGCCAGAGCCGGGCCAAGGCAAGCCGGTACCGCCGCGGTACCCCAGAGGCCCCGGTACCTCAGCCGCCCCGGTGGGGCCGGGCAGGGAGTGAGAAGGGAGGGGAGAGGAGGGAGCCAGCACCAGGCCGCCTCTCGGGCAGCACCCGCCACCCCTGCTCAGAGCACCGGGCGCTCTCCCTGCCGGCCCTGCAGCCCCAAGGCGTTCAGCCCCAAACGCTCCCCCTCACGGCACCCCCAGCTCCGGCTGGGCCGGGTCGGGCCGCGCCTCACGGGGCGGCGGCCGCGGCCCGGTGTTGTCTCCAGCCGCCGCCCCACGCCGCCTCTAGCGGCCCGGCCTGACCCTGGGCGAAGGCAGCGGCTCCCCGGGCCACCACCCCGCACTCACCCGACAGCCGCCGGCCCCCGCCGCCGCCATCTTCCCAGCCCGGCGTGTGACCTTCGCGAGGCGCCGCGCGGTGACGTCACCCCGACGCGCCAGCCGGGGATGGCGGGAGACCCGGCCGGGGCAGCAGGCGGTGGTTTATTCACGCGTTATTTTCTTTCCTTTTCAACTTTTTTTTTTTTTTGATTCCCGCATTACCCTCCAGTCCGTTCACTCCTACTACAGCTGGACACTTGCAAACAAACGTCACCACAACAATTTTGAGTTCTGCTAGGAGCAATAAACGCTGTCCACAGGAACTAAAACCACAAGGTTTTATCCAGAATCCAAAAGGGCCAGCCAAGAGGCTGGTGCTGGGGGATAATTAAAAGACTCACAGAAGGTTTACATTAATTATTTCTCTGTTGCAGTAGCGCTAGTCTCAGGGCTGAAGTTTCAGCTAACAGGGTTGTCCTGAGTGCTGTTCAACTGCTACTTGTGCTCCCTTTAAGAGAAAGAGCAGAAGTTTCGATCACTGCTGATTAATTATTCTCATCAGCAGGAGGGGAAAACGAGACTGAGCTGCCGGGGAGCGATAAACCCTCCGAGCAGGGCCAGCCCGGCACCACTGTGCCTGCCCACCCAGCTCCCCACAAGGAAACTCCAACAAAGCTTTAACTAACATTTTTATTGTGAAGCAAAATGCAGCAGAATTGGGGTTCTGGGTTTTTTTTCTTTTCCTCTCCAAAGTACAAAATACCAAGTGAAGTATCTGCTCCTCCTGTTCCTCCAGCACAGCAGCATCGCCCCCCTCTCTCCTCACAAGGGCTTTCATGAACACAGCCCCCTCAAACATCACCCATCACATTTTCCCGCAATAGCAAGGCTGGTTTGAGGTTCCTCCGCTTCCATCAGCAGGGCTGCGCAAAGGGAAACTTCATTAGTGAAATGTATTACACAAAAAAATTGGTGAACTACAACTGAGTTTAATTCAGCAGTTTCATTGCACAAGTACGTCTGCTGGTGTAGCTGAGGGGTAACGGGCAAGAGCAGGGGCTGTTGGAAAGGGCAGGAACCTCAAACGAGATTTTCTTGATTGAGAAAGCAAAGGTAAAACTAACACTGCACGGTGTGAAGCACGCAGAAGGTGTTCTTGAGAGTGCGTTATTGTAAAGCTTGTGGGGAGGAGGCTGGAGGTTAAGGGTTAAGAAACCAAGATCAAGTTATGACTTTTTTTTTTCCTACATGGTAGCATTTCAACCATTTTTTAGAGCTCTTCTATTTTCCACATTTAGGATTTCTGCCACCACTCTGGCCCTTGCAGCACCATCAAGCAGAGCACAGACACCACCAGGTGACCCTTCATCAGCCACAAGTGGGATAAGCTTTAGCTTAATAATTACAGCTGATTACACTTCAAACAGCTTTCTGATGGGATATAGTTTGGATGACAGCTTTGTGCAGCCATTAGAGAGCAGTGGTCCTCACTCTCCACTTGCTCG
This sequence comes from Burhinus bistriatus, assembly GCA_013397275.1. Classification (NCBI taxonomy): domain Eukaryota; kingdom Metazoa; phylum Chordata; class Aves; order Charadriiformes; family Burhinidae; genus Burhinus; species Burhinus bistriatus. The sequence goes on along the minus strand of VYXH01011573.1, from coordinate 55,286 downwards.
GCATCATCAAGAGGCAATTGATACCACCGCCTCTGAGCCAGCAAAGTCCTGCCAACGGAATCAGGCCCACCATGAGAATGTCTTCTCATTTCCTATTACTGTGAGAAGAATTTAATTTTGGAGGCCATGCAGCTCCCAAACTGAGGAAAGGGCATAAAGCTTCAGCTCTCCTGCCATGAGAATTCCCACTCAAAAATAATCACTTTCAATTTGTGTTATTAAAACTGTATTTGTTGCAGGAGAAGGTAGAATACCCCACCTGCTGCCTTTCACCTGCACCTTGCCCCTGACTGGAAGCAATACACCTGTGTGCATAGCCCCCACTGAAAGGCTCCACATTAGGGAAAAAAAAAAATTAGGTTTTTAAATTCATTTTCAGTTTAGGCCTTCAGAATGGCAGTGATACAGCTAAAGATAGAGGCTATTTTATTGTTTGTTTGTTTTTTTATTTAAAATCAGCATTGCCACTGGAGAAAAATTAAGCTACCAGCCTTTTGCTAAGAGTGGTCAGTGCTTAGGTCTGAATACAGGAAAGAAGTTCCCCCACGCCCTGAAGACATTCAAACACTAGTGTGAATGCACAAATGCATCGTTTTGAAGACCAATTCATACTGTCATCAACTGACAACCAAGAGGAACGTTCTTTCTTGACACTTCACAAGAGAATACAAGTTCTAGTTTACTGAGCTCAGTTTACAGATATTTTCGCAAGCATAGGATGTGCTGCCAGTAACGGATGCTGTGACCGAAATCTTTAACTTGCATTTATTATCAAAGTCATACTGTTTACATCTGTAATGTCAACAAGATGCCACAACTACAAAAAAAGATTGTGCACATTGCAGTTCCAATGCAAAAAACAGTAAAATGGAAATCCATTTGTTAAAAAAGTAATTAAAATTACTCCAGAAAGCAACTGAATTGTTTTAACACCTTTACATCCAGTCAAATTAAAATGGTTAACAAGAAAAAATACAAATTCAAAAATCTGGTATCAGTGTTAAAAAGGCAACTACTTAAGCATTTCTATCAATTCGCACATCAATCTCCCTCCCACGAAGCTGGATCCCATTCATCATACGGCAGGCTCGCTCAGCTACTTCTGGGGACTCAAATCTAACCACGCCACATCCTTTAGACTTCCCATTTTCCATCTTGATATCAGCATACAGCACATGACCTTAAAGAGAAAAGAAAATGTCTTGTTTAAGCTAACAGGTGCCACGTAATACTCTACTAATCATAGTTCTCTGCCTTAAGCCACAGAAAGTACACTTTTAGAAACTACCATTCCTTTAAACTTAAAGCTGCAGGACTTTACCAAGTCATTGTTTTAAAGAAGCATTCTCTGTTTGAGAGACAGATTAATTCAAACTGTTTCTCTCAATTCTCACTTGAGCAGCAGCATTAGAAGCAGATGAATGGAGCAAAGCACAAGCTAAAAAGCCCTGCCCAACTTGTCAACACGCACTTCACGTTATAACTGATGAGGCCGGGACTTGGTTTTGCCATCGGACAAGCAGCACAAGATACTGGGAGCAAGGTCTGGGCACAGCAACTGCTGCCATGAAAAAACCTCCCCGAAGCTGAACAGCACACCTCAACAGTCAGTAGCTGAATTCAGAATATTTTTAGTTATTTTTTTTAAGGACAGTTTTCCCAGACAACTATGTTCATTTAGAAAAAAAAAAAGTCTGTGAAGATGCTTTTCGGCAGTTCTCAGGACTTCCATATCTTTATTCCTATCTCTTCCTGCAACTCCAAAGATTGCACATGACAAACCCAGCCCCTGAGATGGAGAGGGGAACAAATGCTCAAAAAAGCATGTGTTAAGTGGGTTATCAAATGGCCAGGCATTTCTTTTCAACACTGCAAAACTCTTGCTGGTACAGCAGGGATGGTAAAAGTCCTCATAACACTTGTCAACATAAAGATGCAGTATTTCACTAAGTCCGAATGAAATTTTAGTTAAGATACTAGTGTCAGGGACACAGAGATCCAGGAGTTACTGTTTAATTCATATTCAAGTCTCAGAGTAATTACCAGTGATAAAGTAACTTACCACATTCATTAAATTTGTCTTTCAGCATTTTCCATGTAAAATCAAAAGGCAGCTGTGAAGAGAGAAGAACAGACCATTACTGAGGATCTGCTGAACAACTTGCAAGCACTGCCAACTCTTCAAAACATGTTTTCCATCCTGGGACAGCCACTGTTCAGCATCTTCACTAACAGATGCAGAGAGCTCTTCTCCTGTTAAGGAAATGGCTTCAACTCACAAAAGCCAACCTAACTCCACCTTTGGCAGCATCCAGTATTAGATATTTTGACCGAAGTCAACCGAGCATAGATGAGATCAACATGTTATTATCAATTAATTTCAGGAAGAAGGAGAGGTAGGAAGAAGGCTACTTACATTTCTCACAAATATCTGACAGGCTTTTCTGGCCACCCCAGCTGCAGGTCCTCCAGTTCCTCCAAGGGAGCCTGCAAAATTGCCTGCAAAGTTTCCACGTTCCATGTCCATTGTTCTTTCAAAATTGCTTCCCATTGCAAGTCCCATTCGATCTATGCCTGCTCCCATGCCCTGTCCCATAGCAGGACCCATTCTTTCCATATTAGTGGCTCCAATGCGCTCCAAGCCCATTCTCTCCATGCCAGCAGCACCCATACGATCTATTCCTATTCTTTCCATAGGAGTGGCACCTATGCGATCCAAACCAGCTGGCATTCTCTCTATCACCTGACCCATTCCAGTTCCCATTCCAGCAGGGACCATACGCTCCATACCTATACCCATCCTATCCATGCCAGAACCCATACGTTCTACGCCTGATCCCATTCTGTCCATAGTGGTGCCGACGCGGTCAATGGCAGCACCCATTCTCTCGATACCAAAGCCTATTCCAGAACCCATTCTTTCTATGCCAGAACCCATTCTCTCAATAGCCGGGCCCATCCTCTCAATGTTAGGAGCAATGTGATCTATGCCCAGAGGGGCCATTCGGTCAATTCCTGAACCCATTCGCTCCACGTTGGAGCTCATGCGATCCAAAACAAGACCCATCCTGTCTATTTCTGACCCTACTCTCTCCATCCCATGACCCATCCCGGAAGGTATTCTTTCTATTCCCGAGCCCATACGATCAATGCCAGGTGCCATCCTCTCAATCCCAGGAATGCTGGCATTTCCACCACCTGGAACACAACACACAGATGATCAGTAACCATACAGGGACAAAAAAAACCCTATTAATGCACGCTTACACTACTGGTGTAAAGCTTTAAGCTTTACTATTGTTCAGAAAAGTGACTGCAAACTGTGTCCTCTGTGGCTGCAGAATATGGAACAAAGTTTATTTCAGACAGTAAGTAGAGTACTGCTGTTGATTATGCAGACCATCATGACTACGACACATGATTTAGGGGAGCAGTCAGACTACATACTGTATTTGGGATGGAGAAACGTTCATGCCTTCGCTAAGGAGCTTAACTTCTGTATGCACAAAGAAAGCCTTCCAAATAAAACAAAGGAGAAAATTGTGAAGGCGCATGCAAACCCAGGGGAAGATTAGGTGGCAAAAGTAGTATTTTAAATATCATCTTAGCCACTGGCTGTCCCATGCAGTACAATGGGGGTTACACAGCGAGAGTAGTAACTTAGTAACTGAAATTACAGTTCAAATGCAGATTTCTTGGAAGATGAATGAAGTCACATCATCATTGCCATGCAACTCAGATTGCTTCTGCCAAGCCAGGGAGGGACTTCTACAAGAGCAGCTTGCCCAAATCTAAGAACCCTCTTATTGCCAGAGCTCCAAAAAAAAGAAAGCAAATTCCACACAAGAACCACAGCAGAATGGCCATTGTAAAGTCACTATGCATGCTTGGCCTTTTAATACATAAAGAAACCTAAGAAGGTTGCCTGTGCCATAAAACCCAAGCAAGAATGGGGTTTCTATATTTGCGTCATAAAATCCCTTGGCTGAGTTGTCCTGACTCTGCTAGAGAGTTTTCTAGTTCCTGCAGTAAAAAGGAACAGTTTAGGCCATCTTGCTACTGCATGAAAGATTTTAGCTTATCTGTCAAATCAAGTTTAGCAATGCAGCCCTGTAAAAAAAAAAAAAAATCGTGAATTTGATACCTATCTGAGGGGAAAAAGCCTTGAAGGAAGTGTATACTTAAATTATTTATGTATACTTAATGAAGAGAAACAAGATATATATAACCCTAAGGTGAGTCTATGCTCAAGAAAACTGAAGCAACCACATTTACAAACAGCTCTCATCTGCTTCAGTATTTCAAGCTTCAGTAGTACCCTAAATAACACAGAATGGTTTTGGGTTACACGACATTTGTACTTATGCAAGCAAGTTGGCTTGCCTTTTTTTTTTTTTAAATGAAGAAACGAGCAATAGACATTTAGTATTTCTTCAGCTGAAAGCCAGCAGTGTTGTGCATTTGTTTTTAGAGTCTTCCAGAAAAGGGCTAATCCTGCGCAGAATTTAATAACCAAGTCTTGGTTATTAAGTGTTGTGATTCAGTCATTAAGCAAATAAAATTATGTAAATTGGGAAGGGGGGGCAGTCTGCCTACTTTGAGATATTTAGGTTCAGCTTTGTTTCAGAAATTCTGCAGTTTTGAGTACTTCATTACTGAAACAGTCCAATACTTCCAGAGTCATTAGGCAACTTGCTAGGAAGCTAAATGTTATACAGGCAGCAGGAAGGAGCTAGACTTCGTTTTCACTGAAAAAAAAAATTCACTATCTTACCAGTAAGATTTCAAAAACGGGCAATGCCAGAGGAGCTGACAGTCTACAAATATTTTTTTCCTAGTCTTCCAGTAATCTTTTTTCAGAAGTGTCTTAACGCATAATATTGCTTATCTATTTAAAGATCATCTCCCTCAAAACTATTTTTATTGTATTATACTATAAAAAAAAAAAGCAGTGAGCTACCATAACTTAATTGCTGCTTTAAGTGCTTTGAGGTTTTTTTCCAAGGCTGTATTTGCTTTGCAACCTTAAAATTAAGGTAAGGATATTAGTCTTTTTTTTCTTAATGACTTATTAAAAAAGAAGTCACCTTTCCTTCCATACAAGATCCGCATCTAAGCCGTATGACAGTCTACTGCGTTTCACTTTCTTTAAAAATTAATTTAAGTTATATCAAATCAACAGAGCACAGCAATAACAGAGCAATCTCAGGAATAAGGACATTACTGGCAACTGGCTGAATCAAGCTGTACACACACAACAGATGCTCACAGAAGACATTAAAAATGTTCAAGTTCCGAATCTTTCCACGAAGGACAATTAATACCTTTTGCCATCTCAAAGCTGCCACAGACAGAACAGCACTGCACTATCCATGCTTAGTTCAAGTAATATTTTACACCAAGTTATTTGCTATATCAATAGTCTTCCTTTTCCCGCTGAGGTTCAAAAGGAAAGACCCACAGAAGAAAATTAATTTTAGTGCTGCATGACTTGCACAGAAGGTGTTCTCTTCAGTCATCTGATGTGTGATATGAGTCTATACCAGACTCCTAAAGTGTCTGGGAGGAAATGAAGGAAATTAAGGTTTCACTGTATTTTCCCTCCCTACTGTCTAGACTGCAGACTACGTTTTAGTGACAGGATCGGGTCATGCATCAGTCAGAACCTTTCTCTTTGCCACACACACATATGGGAGTTTGGCATGAAGTTTTGGGACACCAGGCAGTGTACTAAGACTGTCAGAAGGTTTCCCGTTGCATCTGACAACCTATTACACGGCCCCACAGATCACTACTAGTGTATCCATATGCCTTCTGCACAGCTCTCTTAAGAGTTTGACCAAATCAAACTATTACAGCAAATACATATAAAATATCATCTGTTTTGTTATAACAAAACATGCATGATTTTTATGTAGAGTTCAGGTATGAAAAGCAGGTAGTAAGAGTACTTAGCTTAGTGTACTTACCTATTCCTCTCTCCAAGGTCTCTCCAAAACTACGAGACATTCCCATTTCATTTCTTCCAAATTCTCTTTCAAATCCTCCACCCATGGCACGATCCATCTCTGAAATATTAAGTTTGATATATTCTTCAGCATGTCTAAATGACTCCCGAGAGAGTATTTTAATACAGGCATAATTTTTAAAGATTAACAGCTAGGCAAGTTTATTTATTATGCTCTCCTGATCATTTTATCACATCTTCTTGAGACCAAAAAACCCAAGAAAAAGCAGGACTCATCTCAGTATGGACAAACACATTTGAGGCAGTCACCTTGCTCTGGAGAAGTCTTTCTGGTGAACACAGACAGAGCAGTTTATTTCTTTCTAAACCAGTCCTTCAAAACAACCTCAACAAATCACTAACTGCAGCTCAGAGGCCGTGACTGACTTGTGGACACCACGTCAGCTGTAAGCTTTAAGTTTTTCCAATAAAAGCTGAGAAGAGGAAAATGACCCATCTAAAGAGTCTCTCCAGGGTTACACTTTCACAGAACTCTAGTCAGGAGTTTGATATACAAAAATGAGTGCCTACCACTCATTCTGCCCATGTTCATTCCAGCTGGGAAGCGACCAATGTTTTCCATGCCACCAAAAGGACCTTCCATTCCTAAAAGAAAATATTTTTCAGGAATTCTTTAGCAATGCATTTCAACTTAACACTACACTTCCCACACATAAGCTGCTTTTCACAGAACATTTCCACAGGCACCAAGACAACTCTGTATCGCAGATTCACAAAACAAGATTTGGTCAGAATTTGGTCACACCATGTCTCCTAAACCAAGGGCAGTTTTAACAAGTCACATGACAAAAACATTGGCCATGTTTTATCCCAGGTATTAACCCTTCCCCATACACCTACAGCAGTTTTATTAAGACTCAAAAAGGAACTTACTACTAAATTGGTGACGATTTCAAAGAACACAAATGCCTGCTAGACATATATGGCTAAGTTTACATGACTTTCAGAAAGTCCAAGCTATATACATGTCAAAAAACCACAGCTTACCTCCCATTTTATTCATTCCAAAGCCCATGCCTTCCATTCCCATTCCTCAAAATAAAAGAGAAAGCTTTATATAGCAGACGTAATTCTACAAACATTCAGCCGTTAGACTGGCTGTAGAAATAGAGACCATACAACACATCCACTGTTTGGACTGAAGAGCTTACATGTGATAACTCTGAGTAGATTGCAACATTCCTTCTAGAAAATGAAGCAGCAAAGGGGAAAAAACCCATACGCATTTATAAATTGAAAGCTGAATGTGTGCTACTTTTTAGGTGGCTCTTTAAAACTTGTGCTATTTAAACATATCCTAAACAAAGATTTGCAAGCCCACTAATAAGTGTTAAAAGTGACAGATGGTTTTAAAAGTTTAATGTATATTTGCAGTGTCTGCTGCTCATACTCAAGAGTCAGAAAATGAGAGCTGTGCCTTGACCACAGTGAAAAAAAAAAATGGAGTAGTTGGTTAAATTCAAGTTTCCATTATCAAGCTCATTACTTAGCTCAACAAAAACTCATTTGGCTTTAACACTCCTAATACACTTCAACTTTTTGTGTAGGCAGAACAAAGCTATCTACCTTCTACATAGCTTAAAGCTCTCATGAAACAAAAGCATAGGAGTAATCTTCTTACCTCCAGGTCCCATGTTGCCCATTCCCATGCCTTTGTTTAAATGATTTGCATCAATAGGTTGACCTCCAGGTCCTAATCCCATGCCAATACCACCAAGACCATCTGAAGAAAATATTCAGATATCAAAAAAGCCTTCTTTCCATAGTTTGACAAAACAGCAAGTTTTATTCTTAAGTAATTGACTTCCATTCTCCAAAAAGCTTGCTGTGTTCCCACTTTGGGGTGCGTATTTAAAGCATGAAAGCGTAAAGTAAATCCAGAGTAGATGTGTCTTGAAATATACTAAAAACTGTCTCAAATATTTTTTCCTCATAATCCATTTTCCATCTTACTACTGGGAAAACTTGCTTGTTTGGTTGGTTGGTTTTAAGCTGACTCCTGAAAAATAACTGGCTAGAACACTGCTTATTTTATGCAACTCCTCAGTCTAAGGAGAATAGAGTGGGCAATTTAGTATAAAGATATTCTAACCTTTGCACAATATTACCCTTGATTGACAAATGGCTTATTTCCACCTTTGCCAAGGTTCTTCCCTTGTAGGCAAGAATTTAACCACAAAGTTCAACCTATCATTATGATAGCCACCTATAGAATTCAGAGCACACAGCCAGCCTCTTCTCTGAGCAAACAAAGTATATCATTCCCAGGCATAATTTTGAATCTTCCTGTATCCAAATGAATTAAGGATTCCCCCAGTCCAAAGAAAGAAGAAAAAGCCCTCGTATTTTCCTTAGAGTCAATCAGGAAGAAAAGAGTTCTCTGCTTGCACCAAACAACAGCTTAATGGCGTTCTTTGCCTATGAGAAGAGGACTTCCTCATTTACAGCTCAGCATAAACAACACAGGAAGTGTTGAATCTTGTTTTAAAACAACACAAGATACCCCTTCCCCACCCCAATAAGGCCAACAGACTTCCATTGGCATTTGTGGAGTTTTATACAAAGGCAATTCAATTGGAACCCAATGACCTTCTCTTGAAAGAGAGGCATACCCTTATAGAAAGTCAAGGCAGCACTAAAAATCAGGAATGATACTGCTGCTGAAACAAGGCTTTGACAGATACACAGAAAACTGAACTAATTAAAGGACAGATTGATTGATGATCACTAAATTGTGCAAGTTAGCAGCACGCAACAGGTTTAGTTCCTATGCCTAAGAAAACAGCAATCGGCTGTATTAACAGAATTACATTAACAGCCACACTTCACATTTTTGATGTATTTAAACAAATTAAGCCTGTGTTGTCCCACCTCTAGCTCTTCCCTTCCAACCCAGACTCTTCCTGTCCAATACTTTCAGTATCTTATCACAGCATGGTTGAGGTTGGAAGGCACCTCTGGAGGTCATCTGCTCCAATCCCGCTGGCTCAAGCAGGGCCACCTAGAGCTGGTTGCCCAGGACCTTATCCAGACAGCTTTTGAATATCTCCAAGGATGGAGACTCCACAGCCTCCCCGGGCAACCTGTTGTTCCAGTACTCAGTCACCCTCACGATAATGTTTCTTTATATTGAAATGGAGTCTCCTGTGTTTCAATTTATGCATACTGCCTCTTGCCCTGTCCCTGGGCACCACTGACAAGAGCCCGGCTCCCTCTTCTTTATACCCTCCCTTCAGATATTTATATACATTGGTAAGATCCCCTTTAGAAACCTGAAGACCTGTAAGAATCTCAGGTCCTCAATTCAGCCCTTTCAGTTGAAGGAAAAACATCAGATACCCAGAATACCATTAGGTAAAAGGAAGCACACTTTTCCCTATTGACTGATTAATTTATGTTTCCATTAAATCTTGCTATTAACAGTAATTTTACAAGGCATCAGGGTCTTTTAATTCCAATTGAGAGATCTGGAAGCCTTGAGAACTTGAATGGGATAATGCTTAAAGACAAGCTCCTCACTATGAGCTGAACTAGCCAAAAAAAAAAACCAAAACAAAACCAAGAGTGAGCAGCTCTTTTTCACTGTTTCACCCTTTGATATTATTCAGACCATTTGGATCCCAGCTTTCCAAAGTCTGAACCAGAGTTTTACTGGGGCCACGATTGGGCCCCAGTTGCTGAACAGCAAAATAAAAAAAACATAACATGTTCAGTGATGCAGGAGAGACTTACGAGGAAGTTGTTGGGGTCGCTCTGGAGGAAAGAAGTCTCCTTTGGGAAAGGCTCGTTCATCCTAAACACAATTCAATACATTAAAGTTTGCAAGAAAAGTAAGAAATTATTTCTTGTCTTTTTTTTTTTTTGAAGTTAAAACACAGAAACTCAAAGCTAAAGCAATCTTCGCTGTTATGACTGTCTTCTAGCAAAAAATAATCAGAATTAACCTTCCCCAATGGCGTGAGTTGACATTACTAGAAAATAGGCAAGTCACACATCCCCCCGCCCCATATTTCAACCCAAAAGTGAAACTGCACATCATCCAAAATCAGAAGCTCAATTACCAGTTCAAAAAGCAGAAAGAATTTGAACTTACTTACCATTTTTACATGCATCGGTCTGTCAAACAGCAGCTGCCCATTAAACATCGCTATTGTTTCATTAAGGATCATTGTTCAAGTGCTAGAACCACAGAGTCTTAAAGCTTTAAAGTGCTATCTGATGCAGAATACAAAAACATAGTCAGAAAACCACAGTTCTCCAAGTCACTTCTTAAGCTATGATTCACAGATCAGCAAAAATCCTTCTGTCTTCTCCAAAACTAAAAAGCTTTGAAATCCAAATAACTGAATATTCAAAGAATGGCTTTTTAAAATTAAAACACGGGTTAAAAATACTCTTCTGTTTAAGATTCAACATTTCCAAATCAACAAATAGCCAAATTTTGAAGTATGCCACGCTAATGAATCATGTGGTATTTGTATCAGCCTTCCTCCCACAGGGCTTAACTTACTAGGTGCACACGCAGAATGGAATTAACATTCAAACAGGAAGAAAAACTTGGGGAGGAAGGAATATTTTCCTCCTTTCCATACCATAGCCACAAGTTGAGAGATCACCCACACTGTAGTTGTTGTTGTTTGGTTTGTTTTTTGTAGATGGCTACGTAGCAAACTTTCGCTTGCACAGCGTAAGGGTACAGGGAACAGAGGAACACACAAGGTCAAGCCATCTCACACGGCAAACCGATCTGTTGTATTCATCCTTTACCTCCACCACAGGAATTTCAGACAAATCTTTTCTCAGAACTTGCATTTTAATGCTAGCTACATCCTAGAGACAGAAATTTACTATTTGGGCTAGAAACACATATCCACATGGGAAATAGAATCCACTTTGTTAATGATCCTCAGCAAACAGCAATAATTCTTTCAAGATGGACTTTCTCTTTTTCAGTTTTCCTTACATTTTCCATCCACTGCAATGGCTTGACTTACTGTGACATGGCAATATCCTCATTCGTAATACTGCAATTTATATTTTCATCCTGCTTTGTTCAGCACATTATTTGCCTAATATTTACCATCATTACTCTTCAAGGATACATATAGCCTGAACAGCCTCTATAGCTTGCTCGAAAGTGACAGTGCCAATCCCACGACTTTTGCCATCTTTATCTTCTAGTATGTCTGCCCGAACCACAACACCAGCCATGCTGAATACTTCTTTCAGTTTCTTCCAACCAACCTTGTAATCCAACTGGAAAACAAGTGATATTAGAAGTATGAGAAAGACTTCCATCCAAAACCAGCTTTAGTGTTCTTACATTTCCTTTCCCAATATCAGCAATCTTAAACAAAGGGTCTTCACAGAGCTAGGATAAAATTGAAATAGCATAAAGAATGCTATGGAGCTTAATGCAGCCTTCTTGGCTTCGTTCAAAAATACAAATTAACAAACACTAACATGTAAGATACATCTTAATTTACAACTTCACCAGCACAGAGAATCAACAAGACTAGCCACAGAATACATTACTACTCAGTTTCACTGGAACAGAGCTGAAAGTCTTAAGGCTTTTCTTCTAATACATTAGATTTAACTCAGTTAAGATCCACATATTCTGTTCAGGGTTTACACAGCACTTACATTTGCAACAAAGACAGTGCTTCCAAGTCTCCCTGCCTGTAAGGCATGAATGATCTCGTTGGGTATGTTGGGATTGTTGAGTATACTAGGTGGGATATTGATCATGCCAGGGCCACCCGGACCTGGACCAATACCCATTCCACCAGCTGCTGCCATGACCTTCTGCATTGCTCTCCTAGCATGTTCACCATCAGGATCCTGCAAAGACGGAAACAACATACTCAGCTCCCTCGGTACTCCACTGAACACATGGGGATTTAGTGGCATGACTAAAACAGTCAAAAGAAGGGATTTTGCTTTATACAAGGCTATCTGCTCCCTACAGATTTCCAGCCAAGTATTTCACGTACCATTGCCATCCACTAATTTATTTTCTTTTAACCAGTATGCCAGCACCCTTCAAGTTATCAATTTATTCCTACTCACGCATTTCCCCTGATTCTTAAAGTGTTTATCTATTATTCAGTACCAACAATAAACCTCAGTTACATCTGTTCCAAAGACTGACAAACCCAGAATGGCACTGGAGAGGTTTTGGAAGACAAATGCCAACTAACTCTTGGCATCTTCAAAACAATGCAACAATTTGTTTGCCTTACATTCGTATTTCTTTACAAGACAAGATAAAATGTGTAAATTCTCAGTAAGATTGGTTTGGGCAATGTTGGTTTTAGGTTTTTTTTACCCCCACACCGACATTCTAACCCAAAAAAACCTTTTAATGTATCCCCTTATTACTACATCATCTCATGATTTTAGGGCATGCTAGGGAACATGAAGCATAGGATGAAGAATTCAAGGAAGGAAATAAGATTAATTACTGTCACTTCACTTTATACTGGAAGTGAAGGTAAGCGCCTTCACAATACAAGGTGAACTTATGTTACTTAGGTTGGAAATGTCACACTGTACTCAGTGAGCAAAATGCACCAGCACTGCGAGACTGCTGAAGAAAGTGAAATGTCAAATAGAATTAATAAGTCAGAAATACAGATGCTTTAAAAATAAAAGCTATTTGAATTAATTTGAATCTTGATATGAATTTTAAGACTAAACAATAGCACATTTTGAAAGCAGAAGAAAAATAGCTTTCACGTGATTATTTCAGCTACAGAAAATCATAGTAGTCTGAGGTGGAGAACACATTAAAGTGAATACAAGTCAGTTCTCAATTTAAGTTTCCTATTTCACTGTTAAAATAAGGTGTTGTTTAAAACCAGATTAGTTCCAACAGAAAGCCAAGACTAGTTGTCATACAAACTAAAGCCTTCTGATCAGGCAAAGAGCTTTATCTATTCTGCTGTAAATTTTTATTATGTCACTTGAAGACCTTCGTGCTCCTCGGCAGTGAGACAGCCAACAAGGAGAGGTATGTGCCAGACAGTTGGCAAAACTGACACTGTCATCCACAATAACTTAATTCATTCCAAATGGTCAGACTGGGGCAAGTGTTGCTGAAGTCCCCAATACTGGTAAAATGCTTCTTCACTGATTTAAGTATCACTTCTGTTCTGTCTGTATCATGCAGGCAGAAATATTCAAGGATGACAACAGTTTCATGAAGAGTTGGGCAAATTACAACCACTTCTTCTCAAGGACCAGTACCAAAGGGCAACCTGACTTCCAGTACTAACGGTATATCATTAACAGGAAAACTGACCCAGACATGGCCAACTGTCAGTAGCTTTTTCTTCCAAGGTCCCCTTAGACAAGTCAGTACCTGATGACTCCCAGGTGCAACTATGCTTTTCTAGCTTTCCATTTCACCTCCTCCCTCCTTTAAAGGGTAGCAAGAACATGGCTTGCACCCAGAAGCAGGCTGTTGCTCCCAGAATTCATTACTCTACTTTTAATATCTGCGAGATCTGAGAAGCACTGCCTCCATCTTTCTTCCCAAGCACTCCCCAGATTACAGTCAGAAGCTGGCTGCTAAGGGTAGACCTTCTGCACACATTTCCTATCTTATACTCACGCAGATGTCTTTCACTCCTCACCATTAAGCAGGCAGGGCAAGACAGAACATGAAGCCTGCTTAGCCAAGAACAGAGCTCACATACCCTAAGGACAAGAGTCAATATTAACACTGAAGTCCCTTTTTATTTTTGTTTAATTGAACCTTCAATGCAGCTACAGGTTCCAAGCTGCTGGAATTAAAGTTTAAACTTGTAAATGGTTAAGAATTAACTCATGGTAAAGTTGAGCACATCATACTGGTTGACAATAGCAAAACCATTAAAATGGAAATAAATCTTTTCCGTATTTCAGAAACCAGCTTACTCTACAGAACTGTTTGTAGAATACATTCATTACGATGCAGAATTAAAAGTGAAGGCAGCCACGAACAAACAATACTTATGCAGGTTTCTTCTTCAAATCACTAAACAAGAAAGCATACCTGCAGTTAAAGCCAAACTCTTGCATTGCTACCATCAGCACCTAGTCTTTAAACCAAGTTTAATCTTGATAATCATGTTCAAACTCAAGTTCAGCAGCACACGCTGACGGTAAAAAAAGGCTGACTGTCTTTTTTTTAAAATTCTATTAGATAAGTCCTGCCTTTTGTCAATTATTCTTATCTGCAAATGAATCAGCCATAAATCTTAACTATGAGCTACCCCTTCACCTTCAAATTCAACATACTGAAAGAACAGATGCACGTCTTACTTCTTTCACTTTCAATGGTCTTCCACCAAGACTATGCTTGTTCAAAACCTCTGCAGCCTTTTTCATGCTTTCTTCCATCTTGAATTCAACAACACTGTGGGGATACAAGACATCTAAGAACATTGCTTATTTTTAAGAGTTTCCTCATTTCTTGCTATAAATTCATAAGTGAACTTACGCGCATCCCTGATGAGATGTTTTCACAGGCGAGTAACAGGAAGGAGAGGAGGGAAGAAAGAAGAAATAAAGTAAGTAAAAGCCCAAAACACACACAAAAAAATTTTAAGTCAAATCACATTAGTTAGCCCTAATAGCGAAAATAAATGTAATCTTACCCAATAAAGCCTTCAATACTTGAATTCCATAAGATATAATTTCTTATGCGTTAACAGGATTAAACTGTAGTTTCTGAAGTTGTAACAAAGAGAACTAAGTCCCGATTCTCCAAGAAAAATACCACGCGCTGCACGTGACCTGTTCTTCTCTGTCATACAGCAAAACCCTTGCCATATTCTCTCATCCTAAATCCATATCCTTCAGTAAAGTGTGCTCCTACTACTTTTTTTCCTGTAAGATACTGTTGCTGGACTAAAGGACTTAAGTACCTATGAAGGCAATATACATTTACATTTAAGAATTGACTTCTGTTTACTGGCACAGGAAGCGTAGTTTACAGAACCTGCTTTTGCACACTGGCCTTACAAATTCCGCAAACCACTACAGTGACGTTTTCCAAAACACAAGTATTACATTAATATTCCGTACCACTATACATACTGCTAGGGTCCATGGGTCATTCAAACAGCCAACACCAACTGAACACAGTGGAAGACCACCCTAACACTGTTTACAAGGCCCCATCCCACCTCCTCCCCACCCCAAAAGAAGCTTTAAGCAATCCTATGTTATAGCCGCTAAGCATACACACTCTCTACCTTCCTGACTTCATTTCGTTCCACGCCACCATACAGTTACATTTGTCATGTAGAAAATCCACAGAAGAAATCTCTCAAACACTTACCCTTGACTTTCCTTCAGCGTCCATTAAGAGCTCCACGTATGTTACCTCACCAACTACAAATCAGATTCCAGACGACACATATACCAAGGGAGAAAAGCCAAGAAAACAATGGGAATTTAGAACAATCAACAACCGTGTATGGAGCCTCTGCCTTATAAGAAAGCCCAGAAACACTCCATGTTCTCTAGACCACAAAACTGGACAATTACAGGTATGCAGTAAAGTTTTAAAAAACAGTTAAACATGTTCTTGATTTTCCTCCACTTCAAAAGCCAGCTATTTCCACAATATCAGCTTCCTTGATCTTTAGTGCCCACTCATTACTTGAGGCAATCCAAATCCGTGGGAAAGTCTGCAAGAACAAGTTTCCTTCACTTCACATAGTATGCAAGCTTGTCTCCATAGTCCAGAACTTGAACAGTTACTTGCTTTTCTCTGGATTTAAATACAAACTTCCAAAAAGGGAGTCAGACTGAACCAAGAGACCACCAACTGCCTACGATTTATTTTGGCAGGTTTTTAGCCGTTTGTTAAGCTACAATAAAATAAAGTCCATTCTTTAGCTTCAATAAGTAGTATTTAATAGTCTGCCGTATTTGCTCTCAAGACAAAACCTGTCTACAGCAACAGGCAAAATGCACTGGAAAACTACATCTGCACCTTTCCGCACAAGATTAGGATTGCCTTTTGATGACCACATAACCATATCGTGTACCTCCAGAATACAACTACCGAAATGGCTGCTGCCTTTGAAGTGACTGGCATACAGAAGAATCAAAGAAAGCTTTTTTTTTTTTTATTTTTTTTTTTTAATTTTTTTTTAAACTTTTTCTTTCTGGTTTTAGAAGTCGCAGTTTTTAAGTTTAAGACAGGAGGACTCCAAGTCGTATTATCTGAAAGGTAGAAAGCAGTCTTCGTGGGAAACCACGACCCAGGCTGAATATTGATAGCACACTGAGCAAGGAACTGGAGTCTCACATTCAAGAGTCTACCTCTTAGCAAGGCACAGAGAGGAAGAGGTGTTCAGCCTGACCTCCCACAGGACCAGTCATTTATAGGACACCTAGTGTCATTATGCAAAACGAACATCCTGAAAGGTCTTGCTGGAAGAAAAGGAATGCTTAATGAAATTCCTAGTTTTTTCATCTCCTTTTTATATTTAAAAACTAATTTAGCAGTATCAGCATTCCAACTAAAGAACAGTTAACTAGCTAGACAGAACAAATAAACTCTGATCTATTCAGGTTTTTATAAGGATAGCATTTGAGACTGGTAGAGGCTAACAAGCAGGTCCCTTTGAAAGGGACAGGGCAGATGGGAGTGCTCCATTACTATCCACTGTCTAAACAATACTTCTTGAGATAAAGCCTAACAAAATGAATTCCATCCTATAATCTGAACTGTATGAGATCATATAGTATACATGGAATTATTTCCACAATCTGTGTAGTGAAAGGGGCTGCACTGTAAACAGCCCTCCCAGACCAGTCCTTGGTGGTAGATGGGGGCTGTGCACTGAGTCCAAATATTCAGCATTACCAAGACATTCTGAAGCCATCCATCTCAACAGCAGCAGCCAAAGTCCAACTAAACTTTGATCAAGAATGCAAATGTGATTCAACAATGTATGCAGTAAGACAACAAATTCCCAGATTACCTACAATACAAAACCACTCCGTTTCACAGAGGCCAGAAGTCACAGATTAGTCTGTGACTTTGCTCCTAATAACACTACTGAGCCCCTGGATTGAGGGCTCTCCTTTCCCAACCACTAATCAAATGCAGCTACAATTCTTATTTCAGATCCACACAAACACTTCCAAAGAAGTTTGCCAAGCTTGAACATAACATATTAAATACAATTTAACGTTTACTCTTTTAATGAATCTCTGACCACAAGATTTCCAGAAGTCCATCACACCAGCAATTGTTTGTCACTTGGAAAATCTAGTATGTGCCAATTTTGCTCAGCACTTCACATTCAATCCGTATATATTAAAAACTAAATATACATCTTGAAGTAGCTGTTTTCCTTCAAAGGACATCTGAACTTCCTGAAGAGCCAAATTCAAAAAAAAGGAAGGGGAGGAAGAATGACACATAGTGTAACAGCTCAATATCTAAGACACCAAGTCCAGAGTACAGAACAATGCCAATAAAAATGCATTTTTTTCCGCCTGAAAAGCACATAAAACAATTCAACATGACACTTCTTCCAGGAGACTACTGTTTGAGGCTGGCAAAGGAAACTTTTTTTTTTTTTTTAAGAACCTATGCTGGGTCACACTTTATTTGGCTTTTTTCTAGATCCCAAGCCACGTTATATCAGAACATCAGGCACTGGGGATAAAGCAGAACAGCAGACAAGGGTAGCCTACAATAGTGCGTAGGCAATTAAGCCATGGAAAAGTACCAACAGCAGATATCCATGTACTAAACCTGCTTCAGAGAGCAAAAGAAATGCACAGTGATCCAGGCATATTTTCTTTCTGCTAGAAAACAGTTGGTTTTTTTCAGGAAACATCCACAAGTGAAGAAATTTAATTCAAGCACAAGAGACTGTTAGTTAAGGAACTCAAGTTTATCAGCAGACCAGCCTCCAAAGGGAGATAAGATTTTCAGAAAACACCAGCTGTAAGTCAACGGGAGGAGAATTTGGAAACATTTCCCATGGTCTCTTTAAGACTTAACTTAGAGCAGATGGATTCATTTATTTTTTAAACTTCACACTTGAGAAAGTTCAGAAATTCAGCATTTCCTAAAACAAGAGGCCAAGGCAGAACCAAAATACAAACCAAAGGAATCTCCAGCATTACTTATCATTACAGTCACTGCTTTTTTCCCCCCTTGGAAAATTAAGATGTTCAAGCCAGGCTGGTCTGTCAGCATTCAGGTATTCTCCAATGACCGTTCAGGAAGCTCAGATAAGTATGTCCATGCAGTGACTTGATGCACAGCTCAGATGGATTCACCTAGCCCTAAAGACATACCTGGGAAGTAACTAGGATAACAAGCTCAAACGTAGATGTGAAAAGTTGGGCAATATGATTTTAATAATTAGCGACAAACCAAGAAGCTCTGAAAGGCACGGAAGGTGCAGAGAGGCAATCTCAGCAAGACAAGAAGCACAAAAACTCAAAAAAAAGAGGTAAATGCTTTATATCATGGTAATTTCTTTGGCCTAGAGGGTCGTAAGTAAATGCTAAGTAGAGAAGGAAGCCTCTTGACATTATCAAAACTATATGGATGTCCCATAATCTTCTGAAGTAAAGAACTACAAGCAGTGTGACTGATTCAAGACGACCCTACCATCAGAAGTCTAATACTTCCAACATAAGGCAATTCAGAATTAGTTAAGAGCTCCTCCTTCATTTACAGTGTTTAAAGCTCATGATGGGCAGCTGCTAAAGAGTTACGTGGGGGGCTTGAGCTGGGGAGAGAGAAGAGAAACACACTTTATACATGTACAAAGCTTTGGTTAAAAGGGGAGAAGAAAAACATTCTTCCCAAAGTAGAGACAGAAAAGAGTTCACAAGCTATTCTTTTACAGTAGGGGAAGGAAAATCTCACTTTTGCATGAGGGAACCCAGAAAAACAACATGGGTTATTTTGGCTCTTTAGGAGCCCAGGCAGGAAAGATGAAGTGAAAAGGCTCCCATCCACTGATTAAGATGGTGAAGGCCAATGGAAATAGAGCAACTCATCAGCACATCTACTGAAGGTAAGGGGGAACAAGTGTACTGCTGAACAGCATGTCCACACTGTTTATTCACCCTTTTCTCTTTGCTCACCTAAAACTTCAGCCTGCAAGCACACTGTGACAGAATCTTGGGCACCAAAACCCAGGGGAATCTCCAGTAACAGCTGTCTTCAGGTACTGGAGTAACAGCTGTTAGTACCAAAGTAACAAAAGCACTCAACTAACATTTGGGATCAAGCACCATAACAAGAGGGCACAAGTTACACCTTTAGGAGGCCACAAAGGTTCCAAAAATTTCTGAAGAGGGATCAAGAAAGAAGGCAGCACATGAAGTTTAGCAGCTGCTCTTCTTCACAGAAAATTTAAGCTGGGAAAGCTTTGTTGCTTCTTTTTCTCACACCAGGGTTTTGATACGAAGAGGTAAGCATGCCTGCTCCATACTACAGCACTGCCTTATGTAAAGGCAGGTACAGTCATGCTGACACAAAGAGTCCCTGGCGTGTCCTGGAATTTCTGAATGTGACGTGAGTGTGGCCTTGCCTGCAACTGCTTCCAGCTTTGCAACAGAGCAGGACTTAATTACTGCCTCATTTAACAGCTAATCTTTCTCTTTGTATTGTATGCCATCTTGCTAGGCTGGCCAGGAAAAAGGTTTAAAATACGAAATTCTGTATTTCCTAAAGGAACCAATCAATAGCTCAAATTCAAACACAAGTTCTTTTTTACCGTATGATATCACCTCAGCTGCCATGAAGCATTACCACTCTTCTCCCTAAGACAGAGCCATTTGTTGAGGGACAGATTAGGACAGCTATTTAGCATTCAATCATCTTTACATTTAGACTCCACTTACATGCTGAAGAACTGCTGCCTCATTCTTCTCCTGAAGCCACTCACCAATCACCAGTTATCAATGCTGATTATGTCAGTTTAGTAGAACCCTGTGTTTGTCAGCCAATACAAGGGAGTTTCAAACAAGAACATTTTTAAATTTCTTTAATAAGTGCATCATACTGCATACCTGTAATTGAGTTTCACCAACAAATACACTGAAATGACTGAACCAAAGCATTACTCTTGAGAGAGGTCACCTTTGGAAGACTTCAGATGTACGCATCTGAAAAAACCAGGTTGCAGAAATATGAGCGGACCTCAAAGCTCATGTCTCCTAAACCATACTTACTGACGCAAAACAGCCGATTGAGGTGAACTCCTCCTACGTTCAGCAACCTGCTATGCCATTGCTGCTAACAGCTTAAGTCTTCACAACTGCCAAGCGATGGAGCAGTCATGAAACACCTATATTTACCCTTTGTGTACAGATCTGTTTCACGTGCTCCCAAAACCTTGAACATTTGGCCTGTAATTCTTACACTTACAAACCAAGAATTCTAACGTTTAGGTTTTTCCACGGTCACATTCCTGGTTCTTGGAACTACTATGCCTTGTATCAAGAAGTACCGATTGAGCAAGTTCAAGCACAGCACAAGAGCACCAATTTGGAAGAAGTCAGTGACTAATTAGAATGAATCGCAACTACACAGCAAATCTAAACTGTTGTATTTTAACAAGCAGTCCCAAAAACCAAGAACAATGCTTCTCAATGTTTAGCATAACAAGCCCTGCAGACAGAAATGAAGAGGTTTCAATGTTCCCCTAGGAGTATCTCCTGGAATGAGTAGCTGAACAGCAAGGCAGGAAACAATCTCACACCGGACTTTTCCATCCACGTGAACTGGAGAGAAACCACAAGACACTTGGAACGGAATTCAACACAGTACTTAAAATTAGACAGCTACACATACAGATACTCCTATTAACCAAGGTATCTGGTGTAGCAAAGTGAAAGCATAGTTTAAGGCAAGGGATCATTCATAATTAGGGCCTGTTAAAGCAGTCTCTAAGACAGTAATTCTTCATATTACAGAAAACCATTGCTGAATCTCAAGCACCACCATTTCACAGCCTCTAATTATGGAAGTTTCCCAGTGCTTACAGCCCTGAAGTTCATTACGCAAACTCAGTTCCATTTTGCCTCCAAAGACAAACATTTTAAAACCCTTTGGAAATTTGTTTTTCCATTCATTAGGCTACACCTTGTGAACACATTAACTATCATTCCTTACCTAGTTCAAACACAAGTGAACACTGATCACTATTTTGTGAGACATTTATGACTGATGCTATGTATTTTAGAAGTGACCAACAAGAGGAACGGTTGTATTAGTTACTCTTAACATGTTTTGAGACATTTTAATGATGGAGAAGCCAAGTATTTTCTTGCCACTCCGCTGCATTTCCAAGGTGACTTGAAAATTAATAAGCTGGGTATCAGCTTAAAGAAATAACACTACATTTAGACTTGTCACCACCTGACAATAGTCAGCTCAATTTCTTCAGCGTCTTCCACAGATGAAGAAGGTGCTAAGGTCAACAAACCAAGGCAGCTCTCATTCCTGCGGGACGCTTAAATGAAAGCGGGAAAGGGGGAAACACCACAAACATGATTTCCAAAGCCCTAACTGTGTTGCAGCACATGCCAAAGCACAAACCTGGTTTTTCTTTTTTGCAGGTCATCCTTAAATACATTTTACTGCTATGAAATGGTAGTATGGATCTTTACCTAAGCACAAATCACCAGGAAGTTCAGGGACACAGCTATATATACACACACCACATGAGTGGTAAATAACTACCTTTATTACCCAGAAGATATTAAAACGCTTCAGAAAGTTTTGTTGTATGTCAAGGCTAGAAATCTGATAAAAGCCTAATTTCCCACCCCCCAAGAAAAATATTCTCTTAAATTTCTGGTGAAGCACTATGAGCTGTATGCCAACACACCCAATAAAGGAACTATCCATCTGGAAGGCTGCCAGGGAGCAGATCTTGTGAAATACCCAAAAAGGCTTCAAGCAGACCTTTTACAAAACTCACGTCACTACGTCCACCCAGAACTTCAACTCTTAAGTTTACAAACAAAGTCAGCCACAAGTAAGATGACAGACATCACCTGGCCACCTGAGTTGTACATTACCTTTCTCTTTGACTAGGTCTTTCAGAGACTGCCACTTCACATCAAACGGAATATTTGTAATAAAAGCTCGGTATCTTTTAGCAGGATTAGCATATGGCTCAAAGCGATTTCCTCCTCTTTTGACACTCTTCTCTTTTCTTTTTTCATTTTGGTTTGGTCGTTCACCTTCACTGCAAGCAAAGAAAGATAATCACACACATTAACTACTCTGATCAATGTCACACCACCTCTTGGAACAGAACTCATTATATTCTTAAAGCTAAATCAAAACTTGCAAAGTTTCATCCATTCACTTTATTTGCAAACTGTACACCTTTCAACCAAAGCTGGTACACACGGTACCGGTGCTACATAGTGTATTGTAACAAAGATTTCCTAATAGCAGACAACTTATGTCATGAAGACCCACTATTTTCTCCCACATTTATCCAATGTAACCAAAGTTTCTGATTTCATAAACTGTATCTCTTTAAAGCCAACCAAGCTTCATTCCACCTCTTCGTGATGCTCTAGACCAGACATTCATTCTATTTATTTTCTCCTTAGCACACTATACAACTTGAACACCTTTAAGTCAAATAATACATTGCCCCACCATATTTGTAGTCTTACACTAGAAGAATTTTAACAAAATAATCCTGTGTCTAACTAAACACTCAGGGGAATGACTCTTACCTAACAACACTTTTTTCCTCTTCAATTAATACAGGTTTTAGACAACATAAATTCGAAGTCCCTGTGCATTCCAGCAAATACATTGACTAGCTCCTTTAACTATTTCAGAATACCAGCTAAAACAGGTCAAAAATTAAAAAATTAGAAATGAAGACTATTTCTCAACTAACCTAGATGACCATCACGTCTTAACAGGACACAAATGTCCCTGAATAACAGTATTTAAAAAAAAAAACAAACACCACCACTGCCTCAGCCTGACATGATTTCCTTAACTAATCCAGTTAACCTCCTTGTTCACTTTGTCCTGGTTGAGAAGATGCAGAAATAAATCTTTAGAAAGAATTCATGAGAATACGTTCCTCAAAAAAAGCTGGTAAAGTTTCTAAAACCTATCTGTACACATACTGAGCTTTTGCTCAACTTAAGAGCTATGTAGCCCTGCAGAGTCCAAGCCATGCCAGAAATTCTGGCTCTGATGTTAACACACTTCCGCACCAACACTGTCCGTTCCTTTACAACCATTTCAATCACTGAACAGATGCAACTGCCTGCAGGGAAAAGAAAAGAAACAAGTATGCAGGTGTCCACAAAGTTTTATATTTGAGTGGGTTCTCCATTTTTATTACATAGCAGCCTACGCTTTTTCAGCCGCAAGTCTACGTTACAAGCAAACACACAAAAATATTGTACTTTATGGATACAGCTCTAAGTATGGCCATCACGTATCACTTCATACTAAAAGAGACATAGGTTCTGCATGTAAGTAATATGCTGGAAAAGAGGTCTATAAAAAAAAGAAGTGTTCTTTAGTTATGTACAATATTTATTTCACCATATTTAGACTTTCCCTCACTGAACTTTTTAAGTTTCTTGAGTAGTGAAGTAATTAAAAACCCAAAAATAGATTCAAAATAGGACAATACTTCTAACGCCTTAACTTCTGTTTGACTGCAGAAATAACACAAAATTTAGTGCTTGTGTTAAAAGCTACACCCAGTTTATGGTTATTCCTCAAACTGGAACTATTTACATTCCCTCTGGGTTGAACTGCTGTATAACATGCTTCGAAGTAATGCGGTATGATGCAGACATTTTTTGCAATCCTGCATTTAAGGCCCCCAAGTCAGCTTAAAAACACCTCAAGTTTTGATATACCTGTAAAGAATTAAGACAAGCCACAGTACCTGCCATTAAAGGCAAGCATTAGCCTAGAACATATTCCTTATCACATTCAGCATAACAAAATCCAGCCAGGTCAAAAGAAATGTCAGGGAGACTACTTCAGCTGCAAAGTCTTTTTTTCTTCTTTTGCAGGATTTCAGACACCACCTCCATGGGTTTCACACACCGAAAGGACAAGCACAGCCAGGCACAAGTCCACAGAGATGACTTAAAAGATGTGGTTACCAAGTATGAAAACAGCTGAGCTTTTAGGGCTTCTTTTAAGGGAGTTCTAGATAGCTGGAAGGAACGAGCCCCACATCACCTCCAAAATACACCACGCCTGCTTGTCAGTATCCCTAAGCTGGAAAGGCAGGCAAGATAAAACTCCCACAGCAGCTTTGCCCATCCCACTAAGGATCCACTCTGAGTTACTGTGATCAATTTACACCAAGGCTAACGCAAGATCTACAAAAAATAATGCACTTAAGTATTGACTTTCAGAAGGTATTTAATGTACTCTGATTTATTTCCTTGGGTTACAGAACTGAAACGCTTCACCAAGACTAAAGAAAAACTCTCCCGTTTGTGATGTGTGTAGGAGGAACTGAAAGGGAACCTCTTATTTTCTCTAAAGAAACAAACTATTATGCACATTCCTCTGCAAGATTTCTTAAACATGCCACCTAGACCCAACAAGTGTACCAGAAACCACTAAGAATCAAAACCCAGGACACTGAAAATACATTCACATGAATGTTGGCATTATCACTGTAGATGTGTTAGCTTTGCAACATGGAGCTTGATATTACATATAGAATTGCACCTAGATGAAAAGATAAGCTCTCTGGAGAAACTCCAAATATAAAGGGAGCTAGGGGGGAAAAAAAAAAAATCAGAACAAAGTAGACATCTTTACTTATACTTCCAGGAATAAGTCGTCTACTCATCTAAGACAAGTTCCTGATTACATATCACCTAGAGCTGCCGGCTCTGCTACAGTCACCACGAGTGAGCTTTGAAGTGTAAACAGAATCTAAGACACAAACATTCTCCACATACCAAATACCCAACACGAGGGGGAGAGAAGATGATGGGGAGATCCTTCCCTAGCCCTGGCTAACATAATACACGTCACTGTATCATGTGCCATGGTGGTACTGGAACCCCCACCCTCCAGGATCAGGACTATCCCCGTTCCTGAACGGGCATGCTTGTTCCTGCCTGGGAGGAAGAACATAGGAAGAGTTGCGTATATGAATATTTTTTCAGTTGCCATAAGTACTACTTTGTGTCAGAAAAAAAAATAGATATGGACATTTTTCCCCAAGAATTGACACCTAGAAAGCTCATTGCCTTCCTGGTCATGTGAAAGACAACCCACAAACTCAGGCAGCAGATGCAGACGAGAGCAGTTTTTCAAACTGAGACACACCACCATCTCCTCATCATACCCATATCATCTCAAATTAACTACAGACCATCAAGTTGGCCTCTGTTATTCAGAATCTGTCAGCTCTGGGTCAGATTACAGATATGCAACATGCCTGGGCATAACAGTCTGCAGCAACCAGCAGCCTGACTGACACACAGCTATGTAACACACCTCAGGAACAGCAGATAAACAAATCTGACCTCAAGTGTGAAACATTATTCATAGAACATCAGGTTCAAAATGCTGATTCTTATCTCCATGGCATTTGAGGCCTGGGGCCAAAAATTAACAGAAGAAAATGTGTTCTTTATTCCACAGATTTGGCATTAAAAAAAGCTTTGCTAACTATGAAATTTTCCAAAATGAGATTAGCATTAACATAGGAAAGTAACAAGCAGCTCAAACTTTTTCTGCTTATCATCCCCAAATTTACAGACCTATTACCTTATTGTAACACCTGTAGATTTGTTTTTTTTAAGTTTCTGTAACATTCTATTGACATCAGACACACAATACTTCGCACCTGGCATCACCTTCAAGCCCTCTCTCTCTCTTAATACATTTGACTCTCATGTTCCTAACCCACTCCAGAGGTAAATCATCAACCACGAAATACAGCACACCTTGCTTCAAATGTTGCAGCAGTATGAAAGATGACTGCCCCAGAAAAGCCTGACTATTACAACCTTCCACTAACAGAACAAAAAGTAATTAACTTACAACATCAAAATCTACCCCGCTGGCACACCCTATGCCTCTAGGAGAGGCTTTAAGTTGTCCACTAAGGCCCAGCAGAAACGTTTCCTAAGCGGGATAGGCAAAGATCCCCGTGGTCACCGTACACCGGGGCCTGCGTGGTGCACAAAGCGCCAGGCCAAGGGACCAGCTCCTTCCCCGCTCCGACCTCAGACGGCAGGAGCCCCGCGATACGCCTTCCCGGGGCAGCTCCGCGCCCGCCAGCCTCCGCGCCGCGGTGGCTAGGCCCCGCCCGGCTTCCCGGGCCGCGCCTGGAGCTGCACAGTGGCCCTAGGCCCGGTAGC
>VYXH01011571.1:0-19253 GCA_013397275.1 Burhinus bistriatus | reverse complement strand
CTCAGCCTTCTCCTCATCCTTGTTGACAATCTTCCCCTCTGCATCCAATAAAGGGTGGAGATTCTCCCTGGCTCTTTTTGTTGCTAACGTTTTTGTAAAAACCTTTTCTATTATCTCTTACAAGAGCGGCCAGATTAAGTTCTAGCTGTTTTTTTGCCTTTCTGATCTGTCCTGGGGGAAGGACCCACATTGGAGAAGTTCGTGGAGGACTGTCTTCCATGGGATGGACCCCACGCTGGAGCAGGGGAAGAGTGTGAGGAGGAAGAAGCAGCAGAGACAACGTGTGATGAACTGACCGCAACCCCCATTCCCTGTCCTTCTTGAACCAGGGAGCCCAGAACTGGACACAGTACTGCAGATGCAGCCTCACCAGGGCAGAGTAAAGGGGGAGGATAACCTCCCTCGACCTGCAAAAGAGTGAAAGAGCAGCTTGGTGGGCACCTGGCATCCAGCCAAGGTCAACCCACCACAAGAGGAGATACAAAGAACATCAAAAAGAGCATCAAAACTAGTGTCCTTGATGAAGAAGGTGCTACAAACTCAATGATGTATGACCTTGAATGGAAAGACAAGTACTAGTTCTACCCTAAAGGCCTACTAACATCAACAAAAGCATTTTCATTGAGCTGGACAGGGCTGGGATTTAATCCAAAAACTCTGAATCTAGTACACATAGAAACATGGAGACATGGCAGGTCTTGAGGTGACACGGTCACTGCTAAAAGCTGATTCCTAACAGTCATAATTTTTGCAGGCTGGAGGGACAAGTCCTTACACAGCTTCATTTTTTGTCACTCTGGCTAACTTGTCATCCAGCCAAGTTTCCCAGCCAGGACAGTTCCTTATACAAAGAAAAGCAAGATTGTTTTAAATTTTAATCCATTAATTTCCTTAAGAAGGATGGTATTGGTTTGAAAAACTATCTCTTAAAACTTAAGTCACTTTTGACTCATCCTGTCTGGCAGATCTCTCAGTGCCCTAATGAACCCGGTGTGAACGCTTTGTTCTGGTGTGTGGTATTTCAACCCTGAGATTACATTTTGGAAGCAGCCTGGTTATTGTATCCCACTCCGCTGTCCAGACCAGATGAACTGGAGCCAGTTCACTCTGCGCTGTTACTACCAAGGAATGTTTCAGTGGTTGGAGTGGCCCCATGGGAGCTGGGGCAGAGAACGACATACTCTGAAACCAACATGAGCAACAGACTTCCCCATCTGTAAATGGTGTCAATGATGCTTTCTCCATTTTATGGAGTGTCTTGACTACTACAGATAGTATACTTGTAGACTACTGTATGGGAGGTACTAGACTCTTACCTCCTTCCCTACCTTGTGTGTAAGCAGTCCATAAACCTAACAATTGCCCACCCACTGGCAGTGCATATAGTCCCACATGTCACTGCATGCCTCTGCAGCCACCTGGAGATAGGGGCTCCAATATCAGTAACACTGTTGCTCTGTGTTTTTTTCCAACTGTCTGATCACATGCCATTCCTGTGTATCTTTTTTAAACTGATCACTATTGAAAGTTTGTTTTCTTGCTGTTATTTAGCTAGGGGAACTTGGTGCAAAAGCCATAGATGGCAACAAGATCATCTGAGAGACATCAAGCTTCTCCTTTGACAGCTCATGTTCATGAAGGACCGCTTGTAACAAAAGAAATATGAGTTCAGGCCCTGACCAATCACAGGTGATGGTAGGGTTCACCTGCAATGTCTTTCAGTGCAAAATCTGTATCAAATATGAGTACTAGTTTCTCCTTCCAGCTTTTACTGGTCATCTCAGATCTACGTAGTCCTGTTGTTCTTCAGCTGGTGCTTTAGGGTTCTGCTGGGATGGGAATTGCTTTTCTCTTCAGTAGTTTAAGAATGGCAGCTCTCATCTGAGCAGACTTTCCCCACACTTTCCCACTGTGCCCAACCCAGCAGTAGCACTATCAGCACTAGTAAAACTTGTGCCCTTGTTTGAGACCGGGTCTCTCAACTTGCAGTGACACTCTAAGCACTAGGCATGGTCCTCCCAGCCAGAGCAGTCTATTGATATGGTAGTTGAAAAAAGCAGCTGGGCCTGGAGACCCACCTTCACTCTGCCCTGCAGCATTGGACAAGTGGAGAGCAGAAATAGGGCCAGGTATGCTAAGTGCCAGTATTACTTCTTGAACTGTATCCAGGCTGCCCCAGGATGCTTTAAAGATATGTCCACTCCCTGAGGCAGTTTCAAAGTAGAAATTCTTCACAGCAGCATCACTGGAGTCAAAAGCAAGCAGAGATGACTTGCTTCAAAACAAAGAGAGTCTGGATGCTGATGGTTGGTCCGACTTCTGTTAGGAACCAGGAAGACCTAGAAAGGATTGTGGGGGATGGATAAAGAAGAGAGAGAGAGAGATGTTGACAGACAAGGAAAAGCAAAAAAAATATGTAAAGGAAAAAAAAGCAGAAGGGAAAGAGAAGGGAAACAGTTTGTTCTTTGCTTGTTCCTGTCTTGCTGTCTACCTTGCAGGCAGTAGGTAGCTATCTGTATATGCATAGCTGGCATATAGAAACCAGAAAGAAGAGTAAGTATCCTAATGAATTAGGGAAGAGGTTTTACCGATCATTTATTTTTACAGTCTGTCAGCATTTTCCCTAAAGCCAGGGTAATCCAGAGAGCTTATAATTATTTCGTAGGCTTATAATTATTTCCCAGGCTTATAATTATTTCCCAGTCATAGTCCTGTTCCTCTTCAAAAGAGGGGAGCTTCTCTCCCCTCTTTTTTATGCTCACAATGAAGTGTGATTTTCCGAGGCTCTAGATTTGTATTCATTGCACAGAACAATACTTTTTATTGTTACATACTCCAGCCGTACTTCTTTTGCAAACACTTTAGCTTTTAAGCACAGCGTGTCTGGTTTATTTTGGCTTCCTTACTCTTTTTACTCAGCATATGAGAAAAATAGACATGCATCTCCATTGCAGTCCACTCAGCTCTGTATTCACAGCACACCGATCTGTGCAATTTTCTGGAGACACTTTTGCTTCTCCTTGAAGGGTTGATCTTGCACTGCCAGTGAGAACTCTTTGATGTGGA
Source organism: Burhinus bistriatus (assembly GCA_013397275.1). NCBI lineage: Eukaryota > Metazoa > Chordata > Aves > Charadriiformes > Burhinidae > Burhinus > Burhinus bistriatus. The sequence goes on along the minus strand of VYXH01011571.1, from coordinate 16,187 downwards.
CATTGACCAAAACACCCTAAAGCTAGGAAAAGCTTTGCTTTCCCAGTATTGTCCCAATTTTCTCATGAACAGTGGCAGAGGTCAGCCAAATCTAATACAATTCCTGTGATGAGATCTCAGACCTAACTACTTGTGTGGGTGTTTCCTGAGGAACAGTCTGCCCACAGAGAGCCCGACTCCCTCCTCATTCCTACTGATGTGGCACCACTGAATCTAGTTGAATTCCAGTGTTTGCAAATTGCTGACAATGATAGCAGCATCAGATCCGCCTGATGGTGTGCATTTTATCGATCTGTGTAATTTTTTTCCAACCCACTCCTGGCTCAGCTTCAGGGCTATATTGATACTCATAAACTATAATGCTTGATAGATCAAATGAGATATTTTTGTAATTCTTAAAGAGTGTCGAGTTTTGAGAGAAAGCAATTGGTTACCTTCCTTTGTGCGATTGCAGTTTTTCATATGGAAAAAACAGAATTAGTCATTTGATAGCTGACATTTGAATAGTGTTATGTTGCAGATAGTCATTTTTCCCTTAAATACGATGTGGAGGCTTTTTTTAAAGTAAACTGCAGCTTTCAGCCATGTGATCCAATGAAAATAATTAGAAGTAGGAAAGGGACTCCCTGTGGATCTTAGTGATACAAGTCTCTCTGACTGCACAAGTACCTGCTCCTTTGACCATCAGAATCCATCTATTGTAAAAATGTTCTTAACATTTGGTTTTGCTCACAGAAGTAGTTTTAATCCTCCACCTGACAGTCAACAACGATTTTGTCGGTATGGGCATCCTTGGAGCTATATTTTGCAACTACTCAGAATTCTCTGAATGCAGCATGACTTCCCTGATATATAATCTTCTGTATAAGATATTCTCACATCTATGTAGCAGTCCTCGAGAGGAAAGTAAAAACAAAGGGGGAAATGTACTTGTTCTGTTATTCTCCTCCTTTGACACTATCACCAGGCATGGCTGAGCTCTCCATTCTCCAGCAGAAAGAAGAATTTGCTTTGTACTTCCAGTCCTTTTTCCCGAAAGCGTTGAGCATCCAGCATCTCCTTCCAGTTCCAAGACAAACTGCTGCGTGGCCAGTTGTTTTCAAAACCCAGGCAGCCTGTTCACCTGCCTAGAAAATGGAGTTAGGAGTTGTACACATCTTAACCATGGGCTTAACATCTTGTCTTTGTCTTGAAACAATACTCCCCAGTTGCCGCTGTTTTGGATGATCAGACTAAGCAATTATGTTATTTTGAATGTTTAACATCTCCTTCATGTTAATTTTCAGTGGAAAGACTTGCAGTGAAAGGTCAACATTTGCCAATGAAACCACAGTCACCAGTTATTTCTGTTTGTGAAATCAGAAAGTAACTGTGGAATCTTGCATACGCTGGCTAGTGAGGGTAGGCACATGCCAGCACTGATGTGACAGACACCACAGCAATATCAGGCAAAGAAAACTTTTGCAGTGTGAAGGGAGATGCTTTGGAGACCATTGGGACTTATGAATAAATGTCCATTAATTAATTACTGGAATATGAACACTACAGTGATTTGCTTTTCCATGGAAAACTTGTGAAAACTTATATCAAACTAACTGGACCCCAAGTCCAGCTGAGATGATAGAAATTGCCTCAGTTCTGCTTCAGTGAGTGCAGTGATGCTGATTTACACCATCTGAGCATCTGAGTTGGTGTTGCTGTGTGTTACCATGGTGAGAAAGGTATATTCCAATGAGCTAACTCAATAACATAGCATGCTAGGGTTTAATTCTTATTTTTTTCTAGTAGTACTATATCATATTATAGAGCTTTACCATAGGAAAAAGAGAGCTCCTCACTTTCTCTTCATCTCATTAATATTATAAGCAACAGCAAGAGATACAGAAATACAGATACAATTTTTTATGGGTAACTTTTACAAACTTGCACTTGTTGAGATGGGGACACAGCAAGTTTGTATATTTATTTTCTCTGCAAATATTTCAGTAAGTTCCAGGAAATATTACCTACTGTTCTTGTCAAAAGGTCAACATCTTAGAGTATTATATACCATTGATTTTTCAGTGTAAATGTGATTCATTCCTAATTTTTCTGATGAATCATTCCCTCTTCTCATCTTGACTTCTCCAGATGTAAATTGGAAAATATATGCAGTCCTTGTCTAATTCACAGGGCTGTTTTGGTACCTAGGTGAAGTTCATTAGGTGTTTTAAGAAATTCTTAGGAAGCATGCAAGGCAATCTCATTGTTCTTGCAATAATGGACAATAATGCTTAGCTTAAAATTATTTGCTATCTGTCTTTGTTAACAATTTCCTGAAAACACTGAAAACAGTCAAAGAAGTAGTTGGCTCATTTGTTTCTTAGACATATGCTTGTAGAACAGTGTAAATTATTTGATTTTTCAATTAGAGGGCTAAACCAAAAGGATTTGGGAGGAAATATTTTGGGTCTACCTTGAAAAAAAAGTGGTAAAAAAATGTGGTGAAATTAAATATTTTATTAGATCCATGAACCAATCATTTATTTCATTTCCAGCAGTGCTGGGAAGCAAGCACGGTGAAACAGAGATTGCTTGCTCATAGGCATGAGGATGTTGAAGCATTTCTCCTAAACAACATGCAGATGAGTTTGCCCACTATCACAACAGCAATGATTTCTTCTTTGTCAGGGGCAGCAGGGAGAAGAGGCATCTTTTAAACTTTTCTAATTACATTAAGCTGATCTTAATCTTAAGCGTGCCTTTTAGCTTTGGTTTTTAATCATAACAAATAATCAATTGAAAGAATACTTTTAAGAAATTATAAGCCAAAAAAATAACAACTCTATTGCTGACACCACCTCCCCTTCCCATCCAGCTCTGGCAAATATTTCCCTTCCTCTCTCCTTTTATCCAGCCATGTCCTCCAACAGGACGAGAGGTTGGGGTCTGAAAGCATACAGGAAGGCAGCTGGGGAGGGAGGACATAAAAGCATTTTAGGTATGGACAGGACAGAAATGTTTTCTCTTGTTCCTTGTATACTTTCTAAGCATCCTGCCTGCCTTAGAGGGGAAAGACACCTTATCTACCAACCAGCTTTAATGTCTTTTAAACTGATATCACAGAATCACAGGGGTTGGAAGGGACCTCTGGAGATCATCTAGTCCAACCCCCCTGCCAGAGCAGGTTCACCTAGAGCAGGTTGCANCACCCCAGGATGCCATTGGCCTTCTTGGCCACAAGGGCACATTGCTGGCTCATGGTCATCCTGTTGTCCACCAGGACTCCCAGGTCCCTTTCCACCGAGCTGCTTTCCAGCAGGTCAGCCCCTAACCTGTACTGGTGCATGGGGTTATTCCTCCCCAGGTGCAGTACCTTACACTTGCCCTTGTTGAACTTCATTGATATCCTTTTCCTAATCTGGTATTTGGAAAACTGGAATGCCAATTGACAGTCCTGAAGTGTCATTTCAAAAGAACATTTGGAATGTTTTATTTGGAAACTTTTTAAATGATACATCTTGAATTTTCTAAAAATAAAGACATTCTCTTCTTTTTTTCACTCTGAAACTGTTTACAGAATCATCCTAAAACATACAGATAGCTCCACCCAGCTTCAGTAGTGCCTTTTTTTAACAAACTGAATGTCTGCAGCCTGCTCTAGTGCTTTGTCAGATCCCGAATGTCATATGCAACTTGCCAGCTGCTGACTTACATCTTGATAAACGGTGTTTTTCATTCTATATGAACTGGGTTTTGTTCTTGTTTATACCCAGAGGTATAGAACAGCTTCTCTTGTCCATTGTTCCCTTATGTACTTTCAGAAAACCTGTTTGTTTCTGGCAGCCTTCTCTTTGAGGAATGTGATGCAGAGCACAGATAAAAGCACAAGCATCTGTTAAGATGATTGGCATTATCCAGACAACAGCGTAGAAATCATCTGCTTAGGATGGCAGGCAGGCACAGCCAAACAAAATTAACAGTAGCTTCAATTTGCAGTGGGTATGATAAAGCATATGCTTTAATTCAAGGAGACTGTGCAAAGCTTGCTGCTTACTCCCTATGCTTCCTATGCATGACAGTCATGCACATGCTGATTCATTCAGCAGGAGTTGACACTTACATAGGTGCTAAGCTCCAAAATACTTTTGTGGATAATAGTATGGATAAAGGCAAAAAAATAGAGTTCTTCAAATATTAGTTCATTCTTGGGAGCTTCAGGGAATGTTTGCAAGTCCTAGAAGTTGGTACTTGACAGACTTCAAGTGTTGATGCTTTATTTCAGTTCTGAGTGATGGAGGAAAGTCTCTCCAGTCATGAGTGCCATTTCAGGCAACACCAAGAAGATTCTTGATGTTTTCTCATTCAAGTTTNTTAACAGTAGCTTCAATTTGCAGTGGGTATGATAAAGCATATGCTTTAATTCAAGGAGACTGTGCAAAGCTTGCTGCTTACTCCCTATGCTTCCTATGCATGACAGTCATGCACATGCTGATTCATTCAGCAGGAGTTGACACTTACATAGGTGCTAAGCTCCAAAATACTTTTGTGGATAATAGTATGGATAAAGGCAAAAAAATAGAGTTCTTCAAATATTAGTTCATTCTTGGGAGCTTCAGGGAATGTTTGCAAGTCCTAGAAGTTGGTACTTGACAGACTTCAAGTGTTGATGCTTTATTTCAGTTCTGAGTGATGGAGGAAAGTCTCTCCAGTCATGAGTGCCATTTCAGGCAACACCAAGAAGATTCTTGATGTTTTCTCATTCAAGTTTTGACCTGACCCTGCTTAACTTTAAAATCTGACAAGCATAGTGTGGAATTATTTTTCTGTAGCTAAGGACTGAATGCATATTTAAATGCTTTAGGCCTTCTACTATCAGTGTTAGTCCTCTGTTCAAAGATATATTGTTCTGTTTGGTTTTTACATAACTGATTTTGCCTTGGCATCCCTAAAAAAATATTTCTGTAGGGAAAAATTGCTGGAAACTGACATCCTATGTGGTTTTTATATTTCTCACTAAAATATATTTTTAACAAGGAACTAAGAAGCTTCACTGTTCTCCATTGAAATTCACTGCTGTGTTTCTGCAAGGATTTTTTTTTATCATTATTCCTGATTTGCTGACTAGATTCAGCAACATAGTCTTCCTAGTTGTTACTATTCCTTCCATTCTCTCCTCCCCCAGTGTTTTATTTTCAGTTTTGTAATACAAAATGCAATAAATCCTTTTAGATGCTTTCAATGAATACAACCGTCAAATTCCATAAATATCAGCAAGCGAAAATAGCTGTGGAGAGTCTTCTCAAGACCCCAGTCCCCAGCACTTTCATAAAATGATCTAAGTGAGATGACTGGCATGCAAACCAGGGAAAGACTCTCTCCCATCACTGATGTTTCTCTGCGGGCTGCACAGAGATATCAGGTTGATACTTTGATAGATTGCAATCTGTTTTCAGCAGCTGACCCAGACATAACATCATCATTTCCTGATTATATTGATATGTGTTTCTATTATTTGCTTATTTTGCACCTTGAGAAACAATTCATTTTTGTTGTTAAACTATAAACAGCATTGTAAGGCCTCATATTAAATCATAATTATTTACCATGCTGTTCACACACCTTTGTCCCTGCAGAATGTGGTGATGTGATTTTACAGGAAGATTGGGGTATTTCTCACCAACAGTTTCCTGTTATTGATATGCTATTGTTTAGTTGTGATCTTTTTTTTATCCTTTCAGGTTCTCAGGGGAAAAATAAGTGGGCACATGACATTAATCACAGTCCTCGGGTATCATATTGGAGGCCTCACAAATACTTTCGATGTGGAATTGTGAACTAGGTTTGAATCTTTTAAAAACACCAATGACAAGTTATTGTTTATTAGTACTTCCTCTCCTATTCTGATAAATGATTCCAATAATTCTTAAAAATTCTTTTGTGATCATGTTCCTTTTTAGAAGCCAGAAGGGTTTAAAAGTTTATGAAGACGACCTTGAATGGTTTGTGTCTGTGTGTGTAAATTTGCATAATTGGGCTAAGTTTCCATTTAAGAGAAAACACAGATCACATAGAGATACAGAGGTAATTCAAAACTTCAGAGTCCTTTCAGCAAATACTAGCAAACATGGCCAAAAATGCCTAATTCCCTTGTCATATCTGCAGTTCTTCCTTCCTCAGTAAGGTTTAAGATCTGGGTCTTCTATTTAAGTACCAGACAGAACAGAAGGAAGTCAGAATTACATTTCATCCAAGACGTTTCAGGCTCTTCATTCCTCCTGGTTTGGTGTTTAGGATCAGTCCTCAGCAGAGAGGAAGGGAGTCCATCGTTTCTCTGAGTCCCTAAGCATTTTGTTGCTGTTGTTCCTCTGCAGTTTTTGCTCTCTGCTAACTACCTCAGGAGCCATTTCTACCAAGATAGTGAGACTAGCTTGTACTTTGTTATATCCCTCTGAAACCTTGGTCAGTGATTTTGATACTTTTACTATCTCTCTGGAGAATTTTCATTATTATTCTTTCATGCCACAGTAAAAAGTTATTTCTGTTGTTGTTAAGTGCCTTTGGGAAGCAGAGATGTCAATCATGATCATTACAGAATCATGGCACCAAGTCAGGATACCTTTCGCTCTGCATGGATGCTCGTGGCCACTTTGGTTGGTTTTATGTTTGACCAACCATTTGCTTTCATATTTGTCACACTTAGGAGGACAAATGATCAAGATAACAGATGAAGGTTAGGTGTTCGGAGGTCAATGTTAGATAAAAATGCTTATTCACAAACCCTGTCCCGTTTTCAGAAATACCCATGTTCCAAAAAACTAAACTTTCCTAAAAGCTCACAAGTGTCTCCAATTTCCACAGTTCAATATCACGTTGAAAAAGATTAATTACACCCAGGATGTACACTATTAAATCAGCAGATATTTTACATATTCCTCTTCTTCCCTGAGGACAATTCTATAATGTTATTATTTCCTACTGGTCAAATAACACTAAAAAGGCCTTGATTTTCTTGCCACTGCATTTTAGTCTTGCATGATATTTAACTTCCATTCGGCAACTGCAGGGTAATGTACTCCCTTGATGGGTTCGGGCACTGTGTTATCCTCATGATATTGGTTCACTATTTCCAATCTCTATATAGCTATAAATGCTATTTTAACACAGGGACCAGAAGAATGCTGCGGTATTTATCTCAGTTGAAAGCATGGGGTAGTATTTACCTGACCTAACTCAGACAGCTGCAGCGTAGACACCTACCACTGGTCTAGTCTCCCTAGTTCCGCTATATAATCTATAGAGAAAAATAAATTCTTTGAGTGAATTCCTCTCACCCTCCAGAGGACACCAAAAGTAGGTCAGATGAGTGCATACAGTTGTTGCAACTGAACTGGATTTAGGAGTGTAGAGGTTTAGCAAGAAAGCAAATGACACTGTGGCTACAGCTATATGAACACTTTAAACACAGAATTGTAGGTGGTTGGAGGGCTCAAGTCCAACTTGCCCCTCCAAGCAAGACTCACCATCACTGGATCAGGTCATCCATAGCTTTGTGTAGCCCCATGTAGCCCTGGGACACATAAACTGGCCACACCATTAAGCTCTCTCAGTCTAGTTTCTTGGTCTCTGCAGTGCATCTCTGTTTAGCGTGGAGATGCCCACTCAGAACCCTAGCACTGTACGTGCTTTCCCTTCTCGCTTTGGCAGTTTTTCATTGTTGCTGGATTTTTTTGGCATTGTTCACTGAGTAAGTGTGATTTAGCCATGAACTTGTCAAGCACGCAGAGGTACCCAGCACGCAGTAGGCAGTGCAAATGGAGTGCATTCTCTGCAAACGTTTTCACCAGGTTGTGAAATGAATGAGTGCTCAGCCACAGCCTTTGAGGTGCAGGGTGCAAACAGCAGGTCAGGAAGTCTTAGATTCCTAAATAAGATCTCAGTTTTGCAGTTAAAAACTCTATTGTCTACCTGAGAGGGCAATTACACAGGTGGGATTTTAGATATGCAAATACCCATGGGTGAAATATGCAGCCCTCTTAACTGCTGCTTTGTTTGCAAACAGAAGCCCCAGAGCGGTGTCCCTTAGTAAGTAAATCTGACTGATTTGAAGGTAAATGTAGGTTGAAGTTGGACCTGAAAGCCAAGTGTAAATCCCAGAGTTACTGTCTTGCTTGGCAAGGCTCTCAGAGCTATTGGCAAATGTTTCCCTGGAGACAGCCTGGTCTCATTGAGACACTGCTCAAACCCAACACAGAAAGAAAGAAAGCAAATATAAAATCACTCCGCTCTGTTTAAGAATTCCAGTGGTAGGATCACCAGACCCAAAAAAAGTCTCCAAGAAACCCGACCAGTTTGAATGTTCGAAACCAGCATTTCCAAACAGCTTTAGTTTTAGCTGAGAAAGGGTAACACAGGTCTATTCCAGTCTAAGCCCTGAAGACATTTCAGCTGTGGTGATGTCCTCTGCGGATTTATTTAGCTAATGAGAGCTGAGTCACAGCAATTAGGAGACTGACACAGAAATGGGAGTGTTTGAGTGCACTCCATTTATTCCAGAGGTGTTTACAGTGTCCCATGCCTGTGAGATGCAGAGCATTCTCATCTCATGCAGGAAAATTTCCGAGTACTTTTAAAGTTGCACATTTGAGTAGAGCTTACAATATTACTTATATGCTTAAATTTAAACTCATCAGTCAGAAAGCTGATCCCATTGGAGAACTGAGCTCCCAGCCATTGAGGTCTACCACAGAGAATACATTTCTAAAACATAAACCCCCACTATCTTTTCTCTTGCAAAATCTTCATTCTTGCTTTTCCTAAGCTTCCTAAGCTTTCCTTTATCTGTTGTCTTTTTTCCCAAAGTAAATAGTTACCCATTTTTATGATAACCACAAATCACTCATGAATGAGAAAAATTAAGAAAATATAGATGCCATTCACTAGTTCTTAGTTTTAAAAAAATGAATGTTATCATAGCAATATGCACTGACTTTATTTATAGAACTTCACTTCGAAGTACAAAATGCCTATTTGCACTTATAGTGAATTATGGCACGATACAAAGATCTATGTTTTTCATTATTTTTTCTCTGGATTTCACAGAAAATTCAGCAAGCCACAAATGAAAAAAATGTTCAGCGGAATCCAAACCTGCAGTGTTCCCAGAGCACTTTGCTGCTGATTTTAATAAAAAATAGCACAATATTTATTCATAATTCAATAATTATTCAAAATGTCCAGGTTGCATCTCTTGTTGATTCTTTATTTGATCCCACCTGCTTTCTTCCATTGCACTTTCATCTCCCCTGATTCCATCCAGTAAAAATCCTATTTAAATAAGAGATTTAATATAAAATTGTTAAGATAAGGTACTAACCAATAATTATAATTAAGGGTGTGTATTTCTGTGTTTTGAATGGTATAAATATTTCGAGGAGTTTGTAGACTAGTGTGCTAGCTTTGTGGATTACCACCCAGCACCCATCTCTGCAAAAATGATATAAATGAATACCTCTGCTCTGTGTGTATATTGGCGTCTTGCACACCGGTAAACGACCCCGCTTTGGGACAACACCACCCTCACCCACCCCCACTCCCCACTCCTTTAGGCCACTGGGTACTTGGCAGGATTTCCTNCAATGCATTGTGAGTATTTACTCTAAACTTGTGTCGTGGTTTAGGGGAATTTTTAACTATAGACTAGCCTCTCTTTCATCCACATCTCCATCTATATATACACGTTAGCTTTTATGGATGTGGATGTTCTTCTGTTTGTCCGTGTACGCGTAGGAGTCAAAAGGGGTACCTGTTGGCTTGTTAGAGTAGTCCGCTACTAAGGGATCTTTGATCCCAGCAGTTAGTGACCTGTGTGTGTGTGTGTGTGCTTATATGCTTTTGCTTATATGTATATGTATTAATTTGAGATATATGCTTTTGTTCATATGTGTATGTACTGATTTGGGATATCTTATAGTAAGTTAGTGTGAATCTTGTCATCTTTGAAACTGTAATTAAGTTGCTGTTCAATTATTTTGTTAAATCACTTTGTAAATGTTTAAATCAGTTAATGATTAATTGCTGCTAAGATTCAACCTCTTGATCTACCTCAAATCATTAACAAATTTTGAATCGCTGCTAAATCATAACTGTGTCAAATATTTCCATCCACGACATGTAGCTTTTTGGTTTTCCCTTTCCTTTTGATTTATATGTTGGCTTGTTTTTATTTCTCCCCAGAAGTTCGAATGTGGGTGCGAATTCAATGGCAATGCGTCTTCTCCCAAATTTGGGAATATTCTACAGGATTTGGTATTTACACTTCCAACTTGCAAGACACAAAGAAAGTTCTTTTCCTAAAATGGTGCCTCATTATAACAAATCAAGTAGTAAATAAAAATCTCAAGCATAAGGACTTTTGCTGATCAGTTGGTAATGAGTGAGTTTAAACAAGGTTTCTGGCTTTTTTTGAAATGTACTTTATTAGTAATAGACTATTTCTCAAATATAACTTTTGACTGAATCATTTATTTCAAACAAGAGGACAGCATCATGTGGCCAATGAAAACATTTGAAAGTGCTAAGTGTACAAATCAGAAAGAACAATATTTACCTTTCATGAAGGCATGATGGCAAGGAAAAGATTCTGGAGACATTTTCAGCTGCTGCTTGGAAACTTGGCACTGTGGCCAAGGGACTTGTTCTTGCAGTCTTTACTCCTCTTGTACAAAACCCCACTTGTACTTCTGTATGCACTTACTGGGGAAGCACTGCAGAAACAGGCCCATTCGTCCTCAAGGAGAAAAATCCTAAGGCATAGGCTTAGGTTTTAAAAAGCAACAAATTATTTTCAACATCCAAAGATTATCAGGAGACCTGAGTCTATTTCCAGTTCTCCCCCATCTGTTGGGTAAACCTGGCTATGTTACATCAATACTTTGGATCTCACTTTCTTCCTCTTTAAACAGGAAAGGGAAATGTGCTTTAGAGATAAAGATGCAATCATTATACAAGAGGTAAATATGGCTATTTTTTTTATTGCAAGTGTAGGACATAGTCATTGCACTACAGTATTAAAAGCTTCTCAGCTTCAAACACTGGCTCAATGTTTTTTCTATTTTTTTATGTTTTCTTTATTGCATGTTCCAGATCATGGAAGGAAACTTACCCTTACCAGGAAGAACTGGACAAAAATAGTATAAAGAAGTAAACATTTTAAATTTAATTAAAGAAAATAATTTAAACTTGTGGTGTGGGGGAGGGAATAGATAATCAGTTTTAGAACAAGATGTCATTCTGTCTTACAGAATTGGAGGTGAATGAGACATGGTTTGTCTGCTGAAATAACCTTCACTGCACTTTGGAAAAACATCTGTGGTGATAAAAATATAAAAGATCCTTTTATAACAAGAATTAGAAAAAATGCAGACAGGAAGAAACAAATTACCATAGTAGAGAGGCTGAATTTACTTTAGCCCAGCAAGAGGCAAAAAGAGAGCACTAAATAGGAGCTCAGAGAGCTACTCTAATACAGACAGCAGTAATATATAACCTGTTGTCCATATATGAGCATATACTGCTAGTCTGATTCTCCTTGTGCGTAACTCATGTTAGACAGTCATAGAGGGAATATCAGGAATATTGAACCATGATTATGAGTTACAGGTGTGATACATCACTATGCATGTTAATTATAGCCAACATTTCAAGTATACATATTTGCATGCTTAGCTGCCGGCATTTATATGTGTGTGCTTTTCTCAGAGCAGCACAGAACTGGGACTTCTTTGTATTTCACTCTTTATAAGCTCACAGGAAGACATGGTCTTTGTACCAAAGCATTTTAATGTCTACCTAGAAACAATGGCATGAAACAAAAGGAGGGAAGCAGAGGAGGAAAGGGACAATGAGGTCTCACAGTTACATGACTCAACTCCATGTACAATAGAATTGACCTGAATCATCTGAAAGGCTCCTCAGGTAAATAGCTTTGCTGTCCTGGTATGTGTCCAGGCAGCTGGTGCTTTTACATGGCTTTGATGGTCTGTCTATTCAGTTTTTGTTCTGATGTGAAGGATGTTGTTTGCATTGTAGGAGAAGCAGGCCTGGTTTTGAGGAGGGAAACGGGACTTCCACGTTTCCATGCCACTGCAATGAGTTTGGGAAATAAAATAAAACCTAGGACATACAATATTTTTAACAGCATGCCTGAGGAATACAACAGGAATTTATACTGGTGTTATTATCTGTCCTTCTGGACTTTTCTGCCTCTAAAGTCCCAGCAGGTTCAGAGATATATGCGGGTAGGGGCTGTGGAGATGATGCTCCTGTGATTTAGTTTATGTTCCCTGAGAAATCAATACAATTTGACTGCAGATGACAATCAGTCAGCATAACGCATGTGCACCCTCTGTCTTACATACAAATGTACTTGTGTGAAGAAATGCTGGTCCCAAAATATCTGTGTGAACAAAAATATTTTCATATGGGTCTTCCTGGAGAAACAGTTGTGAAGATGCACAAGCCTGCTAGAAGCNAATAATGATAATTAAGGGTGTGTATTTCTTTGTTTTGAATGGTATAAATATTCCAAAGAGTTTGTAGGTGGGTGTGCTAGCTTTGTGGATTCCCACCTAGCACCCATCTCTGTGCAGAAATGATTTAAATAAATACCTCTGCTCTGTGTGTACATTGGCATCTTGCACACCGGGTAAACAACCCCACTTTGGGACAAGAGCTTCTTCATTAAAATTATAAGGCTCTAGGATACAGAGAAAGTGCACATCCTTCACCATAATCAAGTCCCCCCCCCCCATACCAAATCATAGGAACCAGAAGTCAAACTAATAGACATCCTTCTTCTTATTAAACCACTGGATGCCTGGAGGTTTGCCTTGCAAAAGTTTTGAAAGCACTTCATGAAAGAGGATGAACCAATATGTAGGTCACCAGTCTGGTACCTGCAACAGCTGGCTGGAGCCCTTGCTTTGGCACAGAGTACCAGTGGGGTCCTGGGTGGGACACTTGGCTTCCTCTTTCCTCAGTTTGCCATCTGTAAGCTGTAGTGCCTTTCTGCCTATGAGTGCAGCAATGGGGAACACACTAACANTAAACAACCCCACTTTGGGACAAGAGCTTCTTCATTAAAATTATAAGGCTCTAGGATACAGAGAAAGTGCACATCCTTCACCATAATCAAGTCCCCCCCCCCCATACCAAATCATAGGAACCAGAAGTCAAACTAATAGACATCCTTCTTCTTATTAAACCACTGGATGCCTGGAGGTTTGCCTTGCAAAAGTTTTGAAAGCACTTCATGAAAGAGGATGAACCAATATGTAGGTCACCAGTCTGGTACCTGCAACAGCTGGCTGGAGCCCTTGCTTTGGCACAGAGTACCAGTGGGGTCCTGGGTGGGACACTTGGCTTCCTCTTTCCTCAGTTTGCCATCTGTAAGCTGTAGTGCCTTTCTGCCTATGAGTGCAGCAATGGGGAACACACTAACAACTGCGAGATGCTCATGAAATGGTGAAGGAAGCGACATAATGTGGTGAAAGGTTTTTGTAATACACAGGGCTTCTCGTTGTTCTTTTCAGATGAAAAATACTCCTACCTGCTCAGCGCAGATTCAGCCAAGTTGCTATATAAATTGCATCTGTGCTTTTTAGAGCACAAGAGCTGCATGTAGCTCATTTGTTATTTCTCTGTATGTGAACACTGCAAGGGCATTTATCTCCACTGAATGTTTAACCCAGGTTTATGTTTGTATTTCTTGAAGCAACTCCTGCTCTGCTACTAAACAGAATATGAAGTCCCGCACAATTTTATACTCCTCAGGCAATGTTACTGTTCCCACTATTTCTTTTCCAGTCACAGGAATTTTCCTGTTTCCTTTGCTGGAAGCAGGATTGCGTCAAAACTATTGAGAAGCTAGAAACCCAAATGGAAAAAGAGATTGACAGATACTGTATAAAGTAAAATGTCAGTTTATGTGGATATATTATGTGTTATATCTTTTTTTTTCTTCCAACAAATTCCCCATGTAATATAGAAGTACTTCATGTCCCAGTGGAACAAAAGAGTCCCTGTTGTTTTTTCAGCATCTTTAGCATTTCCTCACCTTAATAAAACATGGGTGTGCTGGTTTTGGCTGGGATAGAGTTAATTTTCTTCATAGAAGCTAGTATGGGGCTATGTTTTGGATTTGTGCTGAAAAGAGCATTGATAATACAGGGATGTTTTCATTATTGCTGAGCAGTGCTTACACAGAGCCAAGGCCTTTTCTGCATCTCACACCACCCCACCAGCAATTAGGCTGGCGGTACACAAGAAGTTGGGAGGGGACACAGCCAGGACAGTTGATCCCAACTGAACAAAGGGATATTCCATACTATATGATGTCATGCTCAGCATATAAAGCTGGGGGAAGAAGAAGGAAAGGGGACATTCGGAGTGATGGCATTTGTCTTCCCAAGTAACCATTATGTGTGATGGAGCCCTGCTTTCCTGGAGATGGCTGAACACCTGCCTGCCAATGGGAAGTAGTGAATTAATTCCTTGTTTCACTTTGCTTGCATGCGCAGTTTTTGCTTTACCTATTAAACTGTCTTTATCTCGACCCATGAGTTTTCTCACTTTTACTCTTCCAATTCTCTTCCCCGTCCCACCAGGGGGGGTGTGAGCAAGCGGCTGTGTGATGCTTAGTTTCCAGCTGGGGCTAAATCACAACAACAGGGGAAAATATCACAAAGAACTATTCTCTCAATTCCAACAATTTAAAAACTAAATAAAGAAAATGAGACATTTTAGAACTTTGATATTGCAGTAGTTTACAGGATAGAAACACAGGGAATGGGCAGAAACTCTTATACATGGAACCAGGTAGTTCACATCTATCAGCTGAGAGCTACTTTTGGCATATTACTTTGATCCTAGGAAATTAAGTGTCCTGAGAAAGAATTCTTATCCAGTATACGATAAGAGAGACCAGTGTGTGGTCAGTGAACTGATTATAGGCTCAGATTTAATTGGACAATTAAGGTCATTAGCCTCTCCTCTCTAGTTAATTCCAGCCACTGTTGTGTCTCACAGTTGCAGCAGTACAGCCTGCCCCTGAAATGCAGCCTTTTAACAGCCTTTAAACCTGATCTTTTATTTTTATTACTGAGACTACTGCAAAGTTAAGAGCCTAAGGAAAAGAAAGACAAGTTAAAAAAAAAAAAAGTTTAAAATTAAGTAACTGGAAAGGGCTGTTGAGTACCCACCATCCTGCAAGGCATCTAGGGAGCTGTGTGGAGGGATACTGCCCAGCTGAGCTCTGCCCAGACATATGGCAAGGGGAAAAAGAGCAGATGCAAACCCCACAGTTGAATTTGCTAATATGCTGTGAGCATCTGGGAGGCTCACGTGGCTCACATCGGAGAATGAACACCGTAAGGCCAGGGGTTAAGGTTGGATGGTGCTTCTTCAAGAGTCACTTGAGATAACAGAAAACCAAGGGTTTCAAGGAAGTCATCCTATCTTGGACAAAAGGTGTGCCATCAATTAATGAATTGACTAGACTGAGGTCTGCCCAATCCCTCTGTTCACAGCTAAGTCTTTCAGGGTTATTCTGCAGCACAGCACAAGCATCTCTGCCACCTACACTGGTAGGTGTCTCCCAGAACAGTCCCTTGTCTTGGTTATGATAGCACTGGTCAGTGGAAAGAGCTGCCAGATCCTAGGGAGGTCCTGAGAAAAAGACTGGCAGTTTGGATGGCTGTTAGGGAGCTAAGGATCATTATGAAGAGGATGTTGGGCTAGAAGGATCTTCAGCCTGACCTAATATGACCATTCTTACTCCCTCCTTTATGTTCTACTCTTCACCGAGGTGAACAGCAGCACTGGAAGATGGCTCTACCTTAACTAATGTTAGGGTTGAGATCAGCTACCATGTGAAGTCATCAGGTTTCTGGTGTCCCAGTATTTTCCCCTTTGAGTCAACGAAGACTGAGCTCACCTTCTACTTTTTGTGTGTCCACCCTGGTGATCAATAGAAAACAGACCCCACGTTAGATAATCTACTTATCTGAGACAGAGCCAAGCTAACTATAGACTTGAAAACCATCAGGACCTAGGAAAGATCTGGACCCAGGTATAGCCTATGCTGCCTTGGTAATTATTTAATTTTGTGCCTAGGGCATTTGTGCATAGTGAAAGGGTTAAATCCCTGA